>BRYE01000022.1:10385142-10387642 GCA_030159115.1 Actinidia arguta var. hypoleuca
GTATCAATGAGATAACAAGATCAATTGATCTACGAAAAACAGTGAAAAATAACAGAATAACTAAACACACGAGAGAAAAAAAAAATTACTGTGGCGGTATGCCTATGTTTATGTCGGGAAGAAAAATAGAAATCCATTATACGTAGTAAGAATTAATATATTAGTACCCAACCTCTTCACATTATCTCTTAAATTATAGCTTCCAAAAATACAATAAATATTCTAAAAATATTAGAGTTGGGAGCGCTGTTGCGGCCTGTTGACCTCGGCCCCATTGTATCTGTAAGAGACCGTAATAATAATTTGAGAGAAATTCAAAGCATCTGATAACATATAATTGCAGCTTACGAGATAAACGGATCAAATCTTCAAAGTAGAGCCTGTGGTGGGCCCACGTCCCCAAACTACATGGTATATATGTGGCCAAAGGGTAATGGACAATAGGGTTACTTTAAGTCTGCAATGAACAGCCTTTACTACAATCTTGCTGCATGTACATGATATAGTGCATTTTCAGAAGAGAGGGTTGGTTCTTAGTGATGAGTTCATGTCTCTTGTTTTGTCCAAGGGAACAATTGCAGCCACCAATGATTAGGTGCCACTTCAGCTTTTTTTTTTTTGTTTTATGAATAATTTTTGAATTGTTATTTTTTTCTTGGTTTCAATACCGGAGAAAGAGGATCTTTACTAGAAGGTGGACATAATGACCAAATTGCCACTTGATTTAATGTTTTTAAGGGATTGATTTAGGAGTTGTTTAATAACTTGATTCAACGTTTAATACTGAATGTATTAAGTGAAACAAAATTATGTCCATTTGATAACCAAAATTTATATCACTTAAAATTTTAAGTGCCTCTTAAAATGTACGCTAAATTGTAGACATAAATCCAGTGACATAGTACCTATTTAATTCTGATTCAATTTTATAAAAATTAAGTGACATAAAAATCAAGTAACTACTGCTAGAACGACCCCTCACCATCATGACCACCACACAATCACCACTGCCATTCCACCACCACTTACCCACCCACCCACTCCCACCATTGACTCAACCACCAACCTTCAAGCACCACCGCCATTGCCGCCATCACCACCATTACCTCAACCACCACCACCCACTCACCCTAATCTCATCATCCCTCTACCACCATTAACTCGACCACCACCATGCTTCAAATACCACTGTTGCCACAACTACCATCACCCTCTACCACAACATCCTTTGGCCATCATACTACAATCTATCCACCATCACCACCTCCACACCAACACATCACCACCGTCGCCACATCTCTACTTTCACCGCACCGCCACTGTCACCATTGTACCATCAAACCACCATTCTACTCTACCACCACTTCTCCGCAACCACCACTTCTCTACCTCCACGAATGTCCATCCACCACCATTTCTCTACCTCCACGGATACCCATCCACCACCCCCGTTACCTCCACCGCACTCATCCACCACTACACTACTACATGATCACCCTTTAAAAGAGTTGGTCCCCCTCTACTAATACTTCTCCATCACACCACCAACACCATCACTCCTCTACCTCCCTTACACTTCCGCCGCCGCCGCCACCACATCGTAGCAGCCCACTCCAATACTACACTTTTTCGCCACCATTAAAATCATCCATTTTTGACTATTACAAGAAACACTACCACTACTCCACTACCATCTTATTGCCCCCGCCACCACTACACAACCACTATTTATCAAGCAACTTTCTAACTTAAAAAATTCAGCATTCAATTTTTAGTAATTAATTTTTTGTTTTTAACAACATTCAATTTTTAGTAATTATTAACATTCAATTTTATCAGACAACCCCTTAAATAATTAATTATTGAGCTTAATTGAATGCCTCATTTGTGGTGACAAGCCAACAAACTTTAATTTGCATGAAAAATATCAAAATGGTATATAAGGGTTCATCTAAACCAATTTTTATTAGTGGGAACTCAATAAACCTATTTTGGTTTCACTTGGTATGCATAATTGCCAAAAGTGACGTAGCTTCTCCAAACTTTACCGTAAAGTTTGATGATTTTGGACCTACTTGGGACTTACCTTGGTAAGTCCAAACCATTCAACTTGTTAAGATTGGTGAGAAGATTATTCATGTAAAAAATCAAGTTGATCGAGTATTGATAGAAAAATTATCATATCACTTTTGTCATGTTGATAGAATATTGATAGACAAGTTTTCATATCACTTTTGTCTGGACCGTCTTTTTATTTTAAGATAAATGAGATACAAATATATTGTTGTATATATGTCCAATGAATCTAACATTCTGCATAGATAATCTTTTAACTACCATATCATCGATGTAGACATCCATAGAACTCTCCATCAGACGTTCAAACATCTTGGTGATCATGAGCTGGTATGTAGCTCCGGCGTTCTTGAGCCCAAACAACGTGACCTTATAATAGAAAATACCTCGAGGAGTGATGAAGGTTGTCTTCTCCTGGTCTGGT
>BRYE01000022.1:10415142-10417642 GCA_030159115.1 Actinidia arguta var. hypoleuca
TTTCTTTTGTAATTTTTGCACGGTTCTTTCTCCCCCTTTTTGTCAATTCATCGAAAAAGGAGTAGCTTAACAAATTATAACTTATATTAGAACGCCCTTGTATCTAACAATATATCAACAAACATATGCATTGAGATGTTATTCATGCCCAACTATCAATCTGCATAAAGCATAAACGTAACCTACCGACTAGCATTTTCAGATCATAGACCACAATCCATACAACATAACCATAATCCATGAACATACCAATATTGATCACAGCTTCATGATCCATAATCCATAACCCATAAACCTAAACTATTGACTAGCAATATTAGGTCATATACCATTTGCCACAATTTCATAAGCCATGATTCATACGTCATAAACATGATACATGAGCATATCAATGTAGATCAAAACTTCATAAGCAATAAACATAATTCCATAAACCATAAAGCATAATTCATTGGCTAAGCATAGTGTTCAAATCAGATCATAATTCAATTACAACAAACACAGGGAACTATAGAGAATTATGGAGAGGGTGAGGTAGACGATGCGTTATGAATAGGAGTGGAGGGGGCTGGAGATGGAGATGGAGATGGAGATGGAGATAGCTCTAAAGCCTTATCTGGAGTATTCTTGAATTTGGATCGCATCTCTCAATTTCTGGTACTATAACGTCGTTGTGTTGTGCATTGGATAAGTGGAGCAGCGTCCGAGTCAGTCTCAGAGGAGTCATCATCATTGCTGCTTTCTTTCTTGTCTTCCACTTTCTTTTCCTCCTCATCTTTCTTTCCTTCTTCGTCACTTTTGTCTCCCTCCTCTTCGTCTGAACCTTTACTGATTTGTTCCTTGCCTTTGCTCATCATATTCGATAGGTTTCGAATCTTCCTTTCACAGACAACCAATCGGAATGCCATATTATCGACTTTCTTATGTAATAACGTTATCGATTCAGTCATCTGGATCATGAATGAGCGCACATTACTTTCAAAAACTCCCTCTTCACTAGTGTCTTCACCCCTCATTTTTTCTTTCCCTTTTGAACTGCCACCGGTCTCGATTTTCTTGGTCGATTTCGGCATCCACTTATTTCCTATCAACTCATACCCCATGCGTTTAAGAGTCTTTTCGTTGTATTCATCACTCAAAGCCTTAGGGGTTCTAATTGTCTCATCGTCCAAGTCAACCCGTACGTATTTGAAAATTCGCGTTAAAAGTATCCCATACGGTAAGCTCACCTTTTTAATGGTGGCTTTGAACAATTGATCTAAAATAAATAGGGCCAAGTCAATTTTTGACCCAGTGACGTATGCCCAAAGGAAGAACAACTCTCTATCTGATACATACTCGAATTTTCCCGTCTTAGGAATCAGAATGGTACATATGAAGTGGTGAACTAGTCTTAGTTCTAGAGGCAGCGTATTGGCCGTCGGTTGGGCAGCCAAATTTACATCATTTCCATATACCGCTTGCATTTGTTCTTTCCTTGTCACGCTATGCCTACCTATCTCACCTTCCGTTTTAATTCCCACGATTTTTCTAAATATTGATTTATCCAGTGTTATGTGTTTTCCTTTCACGTAACTCTTTATTTCATCCGAGTGAAGTCCTCGTGATGCATTCGCATAGAAGTATGCGACTAGGTCGGGATAAACATCATCCCTTATCAACGACATGTGCATCCATCCTAGGTCATCCATTTGTGCGCTAAAGGTGAAGTTATGTGCATCAAAGAAGTCGTAATCGATCCATCGACCGTTTATGACTTTCCTAAGTAAGAAATCGAGATTATACCTTTCCCAGTCCCTATCTTCCAAAAAATACATAGGGTCTCGATCTAGGGATGCTGATCCTGCCGCAGATGTTTCACCCTTTTGTTTCTTGCTCTTTTCTTTAGGAGTGTCGACACTTGCCTTCCTTTTCTGGCCTCTGGGTGCGTCTGGTGTCAACACCACCAGCGCCCAGCTCTGGCTCTTCTTTCTGGTTGATCAAGTTGTTTTGGGTGCCATGGGGGTTGAGGAATGTAAGGGATTTAGAGATTTTAGAGAGAAGATCTTGAATCGTGCCTTGATTCGTGCGGAGTGGATCGCTGTTAGACAGAGAGAGGGAGAGTGGGTTGTTTGAATAGAACGTGAATTCCTTTCACGTAACTCTTTATTTCATTCAAGACCATATTATTATTTTTCATCCCATTGGATTACTCATTCCTAATTCTCTCCTAATCATACAAAAACGGTCTTCATTTAATGGTTTTGTGAATATATCCGCAAGTTGTTTTTTCATTTTTACAAATTCTAATTCAATGTCCCCTTTTTGCACGTGATCTCGTATAAAGTGATATTTAATTTTAATATATTTTGTACGAGAATGTTGAATGGGATTTTTAGTTAAATTTATCGCACTTGTGTTATCGCATTTAATTGGAATGTGATTTAGCAATATTTCATAATTCTCTAATTGATGTTTCATCCATAACACTTGTGCACAGCAACTACCGGCTGCAACATAC
>BRYE01000022.1:10425142-10427642 GCA_030159115.1 Actinidia arguta var. hypoleuca
CAGGTAATCTTGATTTCATTTTTGATCCAATAGTAGAATCATTAAGTGTAGAGATTAATTTTTAAAAAATTAAAATGGCTAGTCTTTGGTAAAATTATTCAAGGATTGGTCACAAATCTGAAAAAGTGCAAAAAAAAAAATCTATTATCAAGTCTTGATTAAGCAATTAAAAACACAGAGAACTACATTTAATGAAAAAATTATGAATTCTAATGTTTTGGTGCATGATCTTAGAGAGAAAAATAAAGTTCTTGAAAGAAAAGTGGTTGAGTTAGTTGTTGAATTATCAGAAGCCAAGGAGACTTTCAGGGCATTGAATACAAGCACAAAAAAGTTGGATCATATATGGAACATTCAAAAATCAGCTCATGACAAGAAGAGTCTTAGATACGAGGAAACAACAAAGATTCACAAGACTAAATTTGTTCCAGCAACACAAGGGAGTACCACAACAATTAAAGTAGAAAATTCAAAGAATACACAAGTGGTTAAACATGTAAAACAACAAAGGCATGTTCTTCTCAATTCTGGTAATTCTGTTCTGCAAGGTTAGAATGCCAACAGACTGGGTTCGAATGCTCAATGTTCGAATGCACAACAGAGACGTTCGAACGCTAGATAGAACAACTCGTATAATCCTAGATTTGTTCCTATCTGTCGTCATTGTGGGATTGTAGGACATATCAGGCCTGAATGCAATATGCTTCGAAAAACTACAAAATCATTCATGTATGCATATTCTAAGAAGCCTGAAAATAATTTGCATATTCAAATCAAAGAATTATGTGTTCAATTAAATGATCTAAAATAGCATGCTTCTAATAGACAAAAAATTAAGACTGTTTCGATTAGAAAATCTGATTTGAATGCATTACATATCCCTAGAGAACTTGTAGGGGTTGACTTTCAAAAATAAAAGCATGTATACATAGCATAGGATGGTTCTTGATGATTATTTGTTTTTCCTATGGCTATGATATTATTCTTGGTTGTATTTTTTTTATTTTATAGGAAATAAAAAATTCAAAATTCAAAATTCAAAAAGATATTTTTTGTCTTCCATAGTTTATGGGATATGGTACCTTGAAAAGTTGAATTTGTTAGGATAAATTTCATGACATAATTTTTAGATTTTTTCACCTTTTATACATTGTGATTACAGTTGAACCATATGTCATGATATACATTGAGCACACTTCGTGCGTCGAATATGACTTGAATATGTATTGTGATTTGTGTTAGTTTGGATTATTCTCACGTTTCTTGAGTCATATGTATTCTACATTGACCATAAATTGTGTATATCCCTTATTATTTTAAAACAAGCAAAATATTTTTGCATGATGGAAAAGAGTTACCTATGAGCACCAGTATAATGCATTATAGAGTGAAAGCATCCAAATGATTGCAATAAAAAATAAAAAAGGAGCATATTCAAAAGAATAAGAAAATATTAGCTCCTAAATGCCTGTGTATATCATTGAGGGGGCAATTGGTTTGACTTCTAAATTTTTGATAGACTCAAAATTTGAATAATCTTACAAACCCTTATCTCTGCTAGTGTCCTGTCATATCCACTGCATTTTTCGAGTTCACCAAGAACACACTCATACATATGGCTAGATATTTGCACTTAAACCATATGTTCTGATATACACTGAGCACACTTGGTGCATCGGATATGACTTGAACGTGTATTGTAATTTGTGTTAGTTTAAATTATTCTCACGTTTCTTGAGTCATATGTATTCTACATTGACCATAAATTGTGTATATCCCTTATTATTTTAAAACAGGCAAAAATTTTTTGCATGATGGAAAAGAGTTGCCTATGAGCAGCAGTATCACGCATTATATAGTGAAAGCATCCAAACGATTGCAATAAATAATAAAGAAAAGAGCACATTCAAAAGAATAAGAAAATATTAGCTCCTAAATGTCTGTATATATCATTGAGGGGGCAATTGGTTTGACTTTCAAAATTTTGATGGACTCAAAATTTGAATAATCTTACTAACCCTTATCTCTACTAGTGTCCTGTCATATCCACTGCATTTTTTGAGTTCACCGAGAACACACTCATACATATGGCTAGATATTTGCACCATGTTACAAAGTTGTTAAAATCTTTACATTATGAAATGTAAATTTTTAGCCTAACCAATTATTGGTTTCATGTGGTCATATATATCCTATTGTCTACTAGACAATTTTTTTTTTATGAACTTTTCAAAAATATGTACTTGTTTCATTTTAGAAGAGGAAAAGGAAAACGAACTGTTAAAAATAACTCAAGAGAAACGAAAAAGGAAATATTGAGCGAAGACATTGAAGCAAAATTTTCAAAATGAAAGAGAATGAATCATCGCTAGCTCGTCTTCCCTTCCAAAATTAAGAACCAAACAAGCTGAAAAGAAAATTCAAGTTTTCCATTATTTTCTTTTCCTCAGGTTCCAACAAAGCCTTAATTAAACAGCATACAGATAGAAATGTTGCATTT
>BRYE01000022.1:10455142-10457642 GCA_030159115.1 Actinidia arguta var. hypoleuca
TATTTACAAAAATTTTTCATCTAAATTTTTTCAACCACCACCTCCACCTCCACCTCCTCCACCGCCATATTTTTTTAAAATAGTTTAAAAAAAGGTGAACACAAACATATTTTTATTTTTAAATAGTTTAAAAAAAATGAACACAAACATATTTTTAGTTTATGTTTTACGAAAAACTAAACAAAAATAAAATAACCATAAAAAATAAAAATAAATAAAAATGTTATCAAACATCCCCTATATATGATGGGCATTTAAAAGGTAAGGATGTTACAATTACGTTCATGAATTTGGATAAAAATTACCAAGAAGTGTTGGTTTATTGATCCGATGGTAGCCATTTCTCTTTTGGCGGCGTCAATCACGTGGACTGCGTGGAGTGACAACCTTTCGATCCCATACTCGCATAGGTGCATCCGATCACATACTCGACGTAGTGACTGACTTTGATACCAAATAATATGAATTATTGGGTAGAACTCACCATTAAAAATCAACTTACAAGGAA
Source organism: Actinidia arguta var. hypoleuca (assembly GCA_030159115.1). Lineage (NCBI taxonomy): Eukaryota > Viridiplantae > Streptophyta > Magnoliopsida > Ericales > Actinidiaceae > Actinidia > Actinidia arguta. The sequence goes on from BRYE01000022.1 coordinate 10,455,651, forward strand.
ATGATATCCAAGAGGCTTATATTTAAGTGTTCAAATCCACTTTTAGTCGACGTGGAATTAAACGTCATAACAGATATACTAACTGACTAATTACATAATGCATGCACAAATAAAATAATATCATTTGCAATACCATATTAATACTTATCTAATCAGCGAGAACACATTTGGTTGTGATCTTTGGTCACAAAATATATTTAAAAACCTCTTACTATGTTTAATTTGTAGATAAAGAATGAGATTGTGTTAATTTATCCTAAGAAAAACTAATCTTTTATATGCACAAAAATAGTTTGGCATGACTAACCACTAGAGCGTTTTTATTCCACGTGAGATTATTTCATACCGAGGGAAACATTACATTTTGCAGCCTAAATAACTTGGAGTAAATTACGCTAATATAATTATCCGAGAATAACTTATCCCACCCCTTTTTTTCTATTTCTTGAGGGATGTTTTGTAAGATCCCGAAATTTTGAAATATCTAATTAAGTATATTAGATATATAAGATGGACACCGATGAATATCAAATAAGCAAAATATATGTTATTTATGTGAAATTAATGTATCTTATGTTCTAAGTATTAAGTAAATTTTTTTAAGAATTTTTAGGAATATAAATTTATGCACGAAAAAAATTTCTATTAAAATATAACAAAGAAATGAATACGTGTTAAGTATGCAAGACAAAATCATGTGAATCAATAGGGACCACATAGTGGTGTGACTCATCACTATGAGTCACCACAAGCCATTAATGACTTTGGTGTCTTGCCCCATGAGTCATTAGATGACCCATACCCCAAATACACCACCCATGCCCAAAAGGTCAAACCAAGTCCAACCATTTCTTTTCCCCCATACCTATCCCAACAGAAATACTGGGATTGGATTGACAGTTGAGAAGAGAGAGAGAAGAAAAGAGGAAAGAGAGGAAGAAGAATAAGGAGAAAAGAGAGAAAGAAGAACAGAGAGAAAAAGGGAGGGAGAAGAAGAAGAATGAAAAGAGAAAGGAAAACAGTAGCGAACCAAACCATTTTCACAACGTAACATCACTCCCCTCTCCTATTCTTTTTGTATTTTATTAGCTTAAAGAATTATCTAAATGTTCTAAGATTGAGTGATATACTCTATCCTAGTTAAAGTTAAGAAATACGACACGAGGACATCATTTTAAGATCAAGAATCAAACCAAAGTTACGTCATGTTTTTGTTTCAAAATCACAGTCAGTATTTTGGGCAAAACGCCATCATACGAAATTTTTTGAGTTGATTTAAGTGTCGTAAAATAGCTACTTCAAATATCTATGACTTTGTTTCAAATAGTATTTTTTCAATTTTGATATTAGGATGCCTAAAATAGGCTTGAAAGTCAGGGAAAAAAAACAGAGCTTGCAAAAAAAAATATGAGTTAGGTACTGACCCTTCTTCTATCGGTCAGACATTTCTTCAACCGATCGAAGTTTCACATTTGATCACTGAACCTTCAGTTATTGACACACTATCAGCAGACTTAGTTCCATTAAAAATATTTAAGTAAAAGTCATAAACCTTACATTTTCTTTTACTTTAAGTTTGTAATGTAAATAAAAAAATGTCCCCCATTTGAATTCAATAAAAAAATATAAGAAAATATAATTCCCACTAAATCAAAAAGTAAAATTTCAGTTTTAGTAAAAAAATTAATTTTCAATAATTATTTTAAAAAGGATTCTTCTTGTTATGAAATGTATATGTTGTAGTAAAAATCTCATAAAATCAATTTTGACTATTTAATGTATAAAGAACAATTATCGAGAAAAATAATTTAAAGAAAATAATATTTTAAATTTTTTATTTTTTCACACTTAGCCAAATTTTGATAAAAAATAGCTCTTTCAGAAAAACTTATCATTTAAATCTCATTTGAGAGTCTCGCTTCTCTATCCACTTATTCAATTATAGTCTTTAACACTATTCATTGAAATGAATGATACCCATAGCGGAAGCTC
>BRYE01000022.1:10460142-10462642 GCA_030159115.1 Actinidia arguta var. hypoleuca
AAAAAAATAATAATAATAGTATTTTATACATAAGGACATTTAATTTAAGCACACGGACAACATGTGATCGATTTTCATCATTATTTCAAACAGATTAGTAATGAAATGAGTGTAAGTGATACAATTATATAGTTAATGGGGTCAATATAATTCACTTTTTAAATGAGAGAGTGAAAATGACAAAAGAAGATAATTTAGGTAATGTTTGGGAAATTAAGCATAAAATAAATTCACATTTCAAATAATAATTAAATATTTAGACATATGAGCAAATAATTCTCAACAATAGAATGAATTGAAATCTATAATATTCCACGTGTGTATCTACAAGTATGCAAAGAGTGTAAGAAATCTGCTGCATCATGTTTAAAGTATACATCAGGTGTAAATAAAGCATGGAATGGAAAAGGATACAAGAGAGAAGACATTCAATTATTCTGGCTTGTTGAGTGAGATGAATCTTTATTTGTGTTGCAATTGAGTGATAATGAGCCAATACTTACTGATATGGGTTGTTTGAACTCATTTGTTGTACTAAAATATAGAAATGAACATTTGTGAGAATGTTTGGGGGGAGATCTGTCAAGGGGTTCTCAAACCGAATTGAACTGGTATTTAACTGAATATAAGGTGTATTGCATGATCATGGTTGAGTAACTCCGAGCAATAAATCAGAATAACAGATTGGTAATTGCAATAATCTGTGCCGAATAGATAGTGAATAGTAAATTTGGACAACTTGTAGTCTCTTAGTAAAATAGTGTTATAATGTGGTTAAGTGTACATTTATTGTGGAGGAATATTAAGAGAGTAGAGGAGATGTTCAGAGTATCTGAGAGGAATAAAAACATGAGAAAAGGTAGGTGAGAGAGCTTTAATGAAAGTTTATGTACATGAATGTGTTCTGCTTAAGTTAGCATGATAAACAAGGAAGAAGAAGTTGATATAGAGAGGGCTAATCAGGTGTTGGCACATGTATAAGGCATTAAATGGAAGGACTGATATATTGAAAAAGTTGTACAAGTCCTGCCAAATAAGAATCAAGTATCTTTCTTTTAATGATAAAGTTCAACACTATGATAGATTGTCACAAGCTGGTTGAAAGGGATGTCACAACTTCTTTTTGTATTAAACCATGAATAGTTTGACACTTATTAGGATGAGACTTGACCCAGAAGTGCAACCATGGGTTAAAAGAATGCTCAAAGGACAACTAGCTCATTGTCCAATGAATTTTCAGCTGAAAAGGTTTGTTCTTTTGGGTCCCTTGTGCATTTTCTTGCCTTCCAAACCCCATCCCCCAAAGTAATCCTGAAGGAAATGGGTTGGCCAATTGTAAAATTGAAAATGGCCCCTGATTTACCTCCCAACAAACCTGAGTTTTGCATGGATTAGGCTGGAATGGGTCGATTTTGGGTTAAATGCCCATGAGGTCATGAAAGCTGACTGGGGCTAGGCTTAGGCTGACCTGGGCTTTGTTCTCCACATTTTTATGGACCTATTGAAACTGATTCCAGGCCTGAACTGTTTTGCATTTGATTGCGCCTCAGCCTAGAATTTGCTAGTTTTGCCCATTTTTGCTATTTTGGGATTATAAATGGAACCTAATGGAGTTGGATTTATTCTATAGTGTGGGGAAGGTATGGGTAGACTTGTGCATGTCTTACATATAAAACTTTTTGCGTTTGGTTGCCCAAAGTGGTCCAGAACTGGGCTAGTGCCGATGTATTTCTATATTGGAGCTTTGGGGCTTCCAAGGGATTGGGCTTAGCTTCAATCAGTGTTGATCTGTATTATATTTAGAATGTCCGTACATGACCAAATTTGACCACCAACACTATTTCCATAAACCAAAAAGAAAAAAAAGAAAAAAGGTCATCCCTCTCTGCCACTATTAAAGATTTTTCGGCCAAATTGTGAAAAATGCTTACCGTAATTTGCCTCCTGTAGATCAAGTTATATTAACAATTTAAAATGAATTTCACTTGTATTTATGCTGTTTATTTGATCAAAATTCTGCTAATATCTTTGAAATGTTAAAAATTCTTTCTTCTTTTTGAAATTTTTAAGCGAACTAGTAGAGCTGCACTTGCTTTGCACGTGGATTCTTCCAATTGAGAGGACTTTTACATGGAAAAGAAATTGACATTTTTGGATTACTATACGTGGAAATCATGAAAATCATAGAGCCTAACCGATTACATGTAGCTAACTACTTAGCCGGAATGAATTTTGTATTGTTAAACCGCTTGCTAAATGTCGCTGTGTAATTAATAGTCGCTTCAAACTAGCCAAATAAGGTTTGAGACCTCCTGTATAGTTTAAGCTATTATGTTGGGCATATACATGCACTCACATACAATGGATAAGAAAATTTTGCTTCTGCCGACATGATTACAGAACGAATACATTAATTTCAGTCGGCAAATATCTCGTCAAATAGTTCATACAACTCGTGAGATTTCATACATACAACGCAACACAAAAACACTCCGAGGAA
>BRYE01000022.1:10487642-10492642 GCA_030159115.1 Actinidia arguta var. hypoleuca
CTCTTCCACCGGAGCTTTCCCATGTTCATGATGTCTTTCATGTCTCAATGCTACGGAAGTATGTCTATAACCCTACGCACATAATTAATCACTATCCCTTAGAGGTGAATGAAGATTTGAGCTACATCGAGAAGCCGATTGAGATTTTGGATCGTCGCAACCAAGTTCTTAAGAACAAGGTCATTCCGCTAGTGCGAGTATTATGGCAAAATCATACGTGAAAAGAATCAACTTGGGAAAGAGAAGATGAAATCCGAGAGCGTTATCCATTTCTGTTTGAATGAACATTGTAATAAGTTAAAGTACGTTTGTAAAAGGAAACTAAACAGTTCTATTTTACAGTAACAGTATTTTGTTAAATCTTCATTTACCATTTTGATCATGTTGTTTGGCCAGGCATCTGGGGAAGGCCGATTTGTCTTGGTTAATATCAATCGGGACTCCATGTTGTGGGCTGCCCACTGAGAGGGCAGTAAGGCAGTCGCAACAGAAGAGTTAACCCCACAATCAGACATATTAACGATCATAAGATAGATAATTGATTATGTGAAGAATGTTATCAGAGTAGCACAATGGAAGCATGATGAAGCTATGAAGATCGTAAGTCGAATACGGAGTAACAATATAGATTATGATGTTTGCCAAGTTTGAGGACCAACTTTTATAAAGGAGGGGAGAACGTAACACCCCGAATCCGTTAAATACATAAATCATGATCCATACGTCAATTAATGAGATTAAGTATTAAGTTAGAAGAATCAAATCTCAGTTAAGGATCCTTAAAAACTAAAGTTTTATTTCTACCCAGTTTTGTTCTTAGAGTTCGAATGCTAGGAGGGGTGTTCGAATGCTAACCTTGAATCTTTCTTACAGTTCGAACGTTAAAGAGATCGTTCGAACGCTAACGCCTGTGGAAGATTTCATATTCTCAGTGTCTCCATTTCACGTTTTTTTCTTAGAGTTCAAACACTAAGAATGGCGTTCGAACGGCAATAGTGTAAAATAAAAAATAAAAGGGATCACCAGATTAAAAATAGGGAAGCCACATGAGATTATTTCCCATGTGTCTCAGCAAATACACCCATACACACAAATTCGGAGAGAGAGAAAGAGAAGAGAAAGGAAGAAGAAGGAGAAGAAAAAGAAAATGAGGGTTTTAGAAGCCCAACTACGTGCCATTAGAAGCTTAAGCTCGAGATTGAAGAAAGGTAACCATTTTAAATAGTATAAATATATGTATATGTATGTTAAAGTTTTGGTCTTGATTTTAAAACTAGATCTACCATGTTAAGGTTAAAATGGAGGGTTGGTTTTGAGATATTGTGACCTCCTTGAGTCACTCTTTGTACCCTAAAAACCCTGGAAAGAATTGTAAGGACATGGATAGTGTTTTGGTAAAATTTGTGAAAACCAGTTACTGTTCCTGCTGCTATACGCAGCCAAAGTTCGAACGCCCATGAACAGAGTTCGAACGGTCTAGACTTTTAACCTTAACGTTCAAACGCCACTTTTAGAACACTTTTTAGCGTTCGGACGGTAGTTACTTTTAGCCTTAGAGTTTGAACGCCAAACCCAGCGTTCGAACGCACAGAGAAGGAAAGCTTAAGCATTTAGTCTTAGAGTTCGGACGCCTCAGTGTAGCATTCAAACGAACAGAAAGTAAAAACCAGACATTTTGTCTTAGCGTTCAAACACCTCTGTGCAGCATTCGAACAGACAGAGAGTGAGAACCCAACATTTAGCCTGAGCGTTCGAACGCCAAAACTAGAGTTCTAACGCTAAGACAAATTTTAGACAGTTATGGACCATTTTCTTTTAAAACACTATAATCATAGCCATAGTATGTTAAGTCTTTCAACTACCTAATAGAGGACTTAGGTCTGCGTTTAAGGGGTTTTTGACTTAGAACAAAAGTGTCTAAGGTGAACGGAGAGTAGTATTAATTTGAGTCAATTAATGTCGTATTATTATACCTAGCAATTGATGTTTCTATCCCTTACATGTAGGGACACGCAACGTAGCACCTAGCCAAGGAAACTCAGGTGAGTAACACGATGCCATGAACAAAATTATGTATTTTTAAAATATTTTTAATACATACTATGCATATTCAAATACTTTCCATGTTTTAATGCATTAACTGAATATGTTATGATATGAATAGCATGTCTTCTAAATATATGCAAATGTTGATACGCTATGTATTGAAAATCCATGGATGAATGATTTGAAATGACTTTGATACTTAGCATGATTTTATGTGAAAAACAAAGTATGTTCAAGTATGTATGCATGGTGACACTCGGGGTCCTCTCATGGCAGGATCTTAACCAAGCCCGATAGTCCTAATGGTAGAGTGGGGGACGTGAAATAAGTCAACTCTACAATCAAGATATCTCAGGCCTAAAGAGCCACCCATAACCTATATGGTTAGTACGCATGACCCAAGGGTCATTAGCCAAGTCGTTACGCCCTATGATATGTTCATGATTTCAAGAAGCCATGATATGTTGAATGCTTACGATATGTTTTTCAGATATGTTATGCCATGTTTACATGAGCTTCAAGTTTATGAAATCTCAATCACTTGTTTTACACTTATTACACTATGTATGCTACGAAATAATTCATGGTATTTTGTGTTCATGCATTACTGTTATTCACTAAGCAATTAGCTTACGTTTTCAAAAACATTTTCAAGAAGCCAGTCCGAAGAGCCTTAAGACGAAATTAGCAAGTAGAATGTAGTTTTGTGGCCTACGAGCTTTATTATGTAGCTTTGGTTATGGGCTAAGCCTTAGATGATGTAATTAAAGTTGGCCTCAACATATACGTAAGCAGTTTAAAAATTTAGGCACAGCTCTGTATATTTGTGTACACGTCACACCTTTATATTTTCATATAGTATGAAAATATAAAGGTGATCAACCGTACGAAGGTAAGTAGGCCTTGGTGGGCCAACCACCGGCCATCACATGCCCATGATCCATATAGGCCGGGTTGCGGGGCATGACAAATCCAACGTACCGCCCTCACCTTTCCATTGAATCACCAACCAGGAGGCGCGGGAATGCCGAGAGAAAGGCCTATGCTATTACTGTGATGAAAAATACTCCCTGGGCCATCGTTTTGAATGTCCCAATTATTCATTATTGAAGATGCACTACACATGGAGGAAGAGGAGGAAGAAAGCAAAAACTCGGGAACTACTACCCAAAATCTCTTTTCATGCAATTGTTGGCGTCAAACATACCCAAACCCTCCTGGGAAAGTTGAAGAACAAAAGCTTAATGGTTCTGATCGACGGGGGTAGTACCCACAATTTCATCGATCAACACACCGCTTCTCAATTCGGCCTGTTGATTGTCCGAGATAAGAAGCTACTAGTGGTGGTTGCAAATAAGGAAAGGATCGAATGCACAGGCCAATGTCAAGGACTCACGCTCATTATCCAAGGTACGCCTATCACTGCTGACTATTACGGTCTTCCCGTGGCAGCTTGTCAAGCAATTTTGGGCGTACATTGGCTGGAGAAACTCGGACCCATCGAGATGGAGTACAAGCATCTCACTATGTCCTTCTATGTTAAAGGAATCACTCATAACCTCTATGGACTTGGACACACTACGGAGGGTGCCAACATTGAAGTTTTGAATAAGAAAGAAGGTGCGGGGCTGCAAGGAATGGGGTTCTTCTTTCAGATAGTTTCGGCCGAACCCAAGTCCTCCGTTCAACCTTACCCACCGGAGATCAAGAGCCTTCTAGAGGAACTCTCTAAAGTCTTTAAGACTCCCACAAGCATTCCTCCCAAACGATTGCACAACCACCAAATTCTGCTCGAACCAGATGCTGAACCAGTGAGCGTGCGGCCCTACCAATATCCATACTACCAAAAATCAAAAATTGAGAAGATGGTCAAGGAGCTCCTGCAAATAGGACTTATACGGCCAAGTAACAATCCTTTTTCTTCTCCGATTTTATTGGCAAAAAGGGGTTATGGGACTTGGCGATTTTGTGTTGACTACCGGGCTCTCAACAAGATCACAGTGAAAGATAAGTATCCCATCCCCGTAATTGCTAAACTACTTGACGAGCTTCATGGTGCCAAGTTTTATTCGAAGTTGGACCTGCGATCTGGGTACCACCAGATCTGAGTGCATGAAGAAGATATTCAGAAGATGGCATTTCGAACTCATGAGGGGCATTACGAGTTCATAGTTATGCTTTTTGGACTCACCAATGCTCCGACAACTTTTCAGAGTCTCATGAACGACCTCTTTCGGCCATACCTCCGTAGGTTTATTCTGGTATTCTTTGATGACATATTGGTTTATTCACAATCTTGGGAATATCACCTATGTCAATTTAGACTGTCTTCACTATTTTACAATCTAACCATTTATTTGCCAAGGCATCAAAATGCCATTTTAGAGTCCAATAGGTCAAATATTTAGGGCATATTATCACTGAAGGAGGAGTGTCGATAGATCCTGAAAAGGTGCAATCAGTGGTGGCTTAGCCAACCCCCACCACGGTCAGAGGAGAGCAAGGCTTCCTTGGCTTGCAGGCTACTATAGAAAATTATCTACCACTTCGGCAGCATAGGAAACCACTAACTTGGCTCTGATACCAATATATTAAGTTTGAATTTTGAGAGAGGAGGAAGAAAAATGAGACATAGAAAATAGAAGAAAGAGAGAGAGAAGAGATCTTGAATTGATTCCATGCCCTTTTATTGGGTTTCAAGTGGTTATATTTATAGCCAATACAACAACCAAAGAACAACGTGCAACAACTGAAATAGAAGAAATCAAGGAAATAACAATAAACTAGGTAATGGCTAAAGACTAGAAACAAATAGCAGCAGGCTAAGTAATTTGCTAAAGAATAGGAACTGCATCTGGGCTCCTTCAACGGCGCTTACTAGGTGGCTTCCACGTGAGGGAACAGCACGTTGCAGTACGTAATAATCTGTTACGTATTTTTATAGTGTGGTTTGC
>BRYE01000022.1:10497642-10502642 GCA_030159115.1 Actinidia arguta var. hypoleuca
AAAGTAGGCCCAGTAGAACGAGGATAAGAATTGAGAATAGTTTTGAACTTATTATCAAAGAAGTCCATCCCTCTCGGCCACTAACAAAGATTTCCCGGCTACTTGTAGATCAAGTTATCTAGATAAATAGAAATGATTTTCTCTTGTATTTAATTGATTTATTTCATCAAAATTGTTGTAATATGTTTGAAATGTTAAAAAGACAATCTTCTGTTTTTTTAAAGTCTCTTCTTGCCCAAAGGTCCCAATGGTTAAAAAAGCAATAAAAATTGCGGTCAATTTCACTTTTACCCCTTTGAGTTTGACCTAAGATTCACTTTAGTATTTATAATTTCAATTTGAACAGAGTAAACTTTATAATTTTAGATCAGTTGCAATATTAACTGCCTAACGGTATTAGATTTTTGAACGAAAAGGTGAAACTATTAGGACTAAAGTAAAACTTAGGTCAAATTTGAAGGGGTAAAAGAGAAATTAATCTTTTTTTATTTTTAAGAATTTTTTTAGCTTAGAATTGTATTTTTTTATATTTTTTCTCTAACTTTGGAAAATTATTATTTTTTATTAATTTTCAATTTGTGTTATTAGCTTAAAAGTTATAAGGATTATATTTTTTATTTGCCTCTAAACCATAAACATTTAAAAGTTAACAACAACAAAGAAAAAAGAATAACGTAAAAAAAGTTCATTGAAAATATAAAAATGAATTTTTCATATTCTTAAATTATTTTCAATGAATTTTTCATATTTAGAATAAATATTTTTCATTGAAAAGAATAGTTACTTTTCATATTTAGACATGAACAAAAAGTATTCTTAAATTATTCCACCTCATTGAAATGGTTAATGGTACTTTTACATATTTAGTTTATGCACTTCGCCTACGCACCACGTGGCTTCACAACATGGCAAGTAATAAACTGTCAATCTCGCAATCAACACGTGAAGACAAGCTCAAAAACAGTTTGTAGTAACCATCTCCATCTCCATCTCCATCTCCATCTCCATCTCCAATCACTTCATATTTTCTCTCTCTACAAACCCACGTGAACGCATAGTAAATACAATGGTACAAAAATTTGTAAAGTTGTATTCGTAAAAATAAATAATCTAAAATTTTTCACAGTTGTATAGCGGTAGAAGATCAGCTATCCTCAATTTCTTGATAAATTATAAATGGACAAGTGTTGTTTATTTAGAATTAGGACAGGAGTCTGTCCCAAATATTTTGGAACAGCCAATCTGCTCTCGTGTATAGCATAGTAGCTAAAAAATTACACAGTTATATAGTACCACTCCATTATAATTTGCACATTAGTTTAAATTATAATAAAATTTGCATATTTGCAAAATTTTATAAATTGTACTAAAATTTTGCACCACGCCAACCACCCACCAAAACCCAAAATTTTGCACCAATAAGATCATTTTATAAAAAAAAATGTAGACTAAAATTTGGACAATTATAAAAAATTGCACGACATTTAAACTAAAATTTGCACTCTTGTAACAAAATTTACAATAATTGAGATTTTTTGCAAAATAACATAGACCGAAATTTATAGAATTATAGAAAATTTTGCATAATTAGATCAATTTTTTTTCAATTATAGCAAAATTTGCACACTTGAACAAAAAATGGCACCCTTGAGCCTATTAGAATAATTTTTGCATATGATGTAGACCAAAATTTACACACTTGTACCAAAATTCATAAAATTGAACTAATTGTACCAAAAATTCCCCACTTGTAATAAAATTTACACAAATTGATACTTTTATGCATAGAAAGTAAAGCAAAATTTGCACAATTGTAGAAAGCCGTGAACACTTGAACCGAAATTTGCACACTTAAAACAACTGTACCAAATTTGTACACTTGTTCAAATTATACTAAAATTTGTATACTTTTTATTTGGCATAATTTAATATTCAATATAGATCTTAATTGATAGATCTCAATGAGAACATTTCAAAAAATAATTTTTATTAAAACAAATATTTAAACAAAAGTTATATTACTTTAAAGTTTGAAACACAAAACACAAAAAACGAAAAACAAAAAACACATCTGCATTGCCTTATAAATTCTTTGGATAAATTTTTTCATTGGTTCATGTAGTTCGATTAGTTTGATTAAAGTTTAATTTGAGCAAATAGAATCATATAGTTTCAATCTAGTTTTAATGTGGTCTTTCTATCAATACCCAGTAACGATTTCTACTAGGAGAAAGTATATAATAACACATATGGACATTTCAATGCTCATTTTACGTTAAAAACTTTTATGGTATATTGAAAAAAATTAAAACAACATGGTTTTAATTGTTTAAATTAAAACTATAAGGATCATAATGAAACTCTGGTCAAACTACAAGGATCAATAATGAAATTTAACCAAAACTCCTAGCACACGGCAAACCAGAAATGAGACTTGAATGGTATTAAGTATCAAAAAAGGTATTGGACGTCGTTTTCCAAAAGGATAGGAATTGAGAAAACTTTTAAAATTATGAACAAATTTGACTAATTAACATAATGGGTTAAATTTTTTAGCAAGTTTGTTGGTGAAAACAGTGTGGTTGTTACTGTATATCTACAAGTACAAGTGTTGTTTGCTACACTTGAATTTTTTAGGAAAATAATTTTTACCCTTCTCTTTTCATTAAATGTATTTTACTTTTTATCCTTAGAGCATCTTCAACAATACTCTCCATTTTTTTCTCACATTTTATAAAAACAAGGGATCCTTTAAGTTTAGGGGACCCATTTTTTATTATCTCCTCCAACAATACTCCCTATTTTTTCTCTATCCCATTTAAATATACTTTCTTTATTCTATCTCATTTATTTGTACAAGTAGTCACCCCGTGTGATGCACGGGTAAATAGAAACTCAAACTATTTTCTTGGATATAATACTAAACAAACCTATTTAAAGGCCACTGCAACAAAATTATTTATTTATGAGTCAAATTGAGAAGCAAACAATACTTTACGAAGAAAAGTGTAATTTATCGTTTTTAAACTTGCCAAAAAGGCATAGTTATCAGAACCAGACCAGACATTGAATCGGTCGAGAAACTGTTTTACTGTTTCAACGGTTCACTAGTTTAACCACAGTTCAACTGATCTTATAATTAATAAATAATAAAAATATATTTTCATTATAAATAATAAAATGAAAAACTTTTTTTTATCCCTTCAACTACTTTGTAGGTATTTGAAAGTTGATTAGGGAAAACATATTTAAAAGTATCAAAATATTACATAGAATATTACTATTTTTACATTTCGAAAATCGTTTTGCGGGAATTTTGTGGTGATTTCAAATAGTTTCAGCGATTTTTATTTTGATTAGAGATTCTTCGATCGGATTTTGCGTAGATTGTTTGAAATTAGTGTAATTGTGTCTCGTTGAGGTTCTCGATTACTATTTTTGACAGATTAAAATTTTTAATATTGATCTCACATGATTGAAAAAAAATTTTGTTATAAAAAAAATCGATCAAAATTTTCAACAATTTTTTCAAGGTTATCAAAATATTACATGGAATATTTTTGATTTTTTAGGGCAATTTTTGAAAAATTTTGACAGATTTTTTTGTTACAGAAATTTTGATCTGTTAAAAAATTACCCAATTTTTTCGATTAAAAAATCTCCCGATTCAATAAAATACCGGCCGGTTTAACCCGGTTCGCTTGCATTTTCGATAAAATATGTTTATCGAACCGATTAAGTATTCGATTCCCGATTGAATATGTTAAACCGTCCTGTCTAGTTCGGTTCTGATAACTATGCAAAAATTATTGTAATTAATTTTGGTAAATGAAAGACCAAAGGGCTACAGTTTTTAGTCCTTAATGGCTCCACTATTTGAGCCATAAACAGCCTCTAATGACTGTTATGATGGCCACCCATAAAATTACTAATGAGAGAGGGTTATGGATGAATTTATAGCCATGTTTATGACTGAGAGTTTTAGAATTGAAAAGTCATATTTTTAACTATAAAATGAGGAGTTGTTTAGATGGAAAAACACACAACAAAAACAAGAAATATTTGAATTCTTTGAGAAAGAGAGAGAAAGATAAAATTTAGTTCGTACTTTGAAGGGATTTCGAAGTTAGTGGTTCTAACTGTTTTATCTTAAGAAGAAGACGTCGACAACAACCTACAACACCGTAGACAGCGAATCTTTCTTAAGTTTGTTGGGAAAAAAATTCGGCAAATACATAATTCTAAAAAATAATTTATTCATAAACAACAATCTAAAATTTTACTAAAACATAAATTATAGAATTAAAAGTACATAAAATTACAAAATTACAACCTGGGGATTTTTTCGCAATTGAAAAAGAATGAAAAGTCTGTAGACTTGTAAAATTATTGTATGGTCTCAAGCAAGTACTGAAATAATGGCATGTGAAGTTTGACGATATCATATTGTCTAATGGCTTCAAAATCAACAAATGTAACAAATGTATTTATGTCAAAGACACAAACGAAGGGTATGTTATTTTGTATCTTTACGTTGATGACATGATTATTGTTGGTAGTAACGATAAAGTTGTCTAATCTACCAAGGACATGTTAAATTCAAAATTTGACATGAAAAATATAGGTCTAGCAAATGTGATTCTGACTTTGAAGATCACCAAAACATCTGACGGAATTGTACTTTTTCAAACACACTATATTGATAAAATTCTAGCAAAATTCAATAAGTCTGATATGAATGTCGCAAGGACTCCTATAGATATAAATCTCCACTTATCCAAGAATGGGGGGAAGGCGTATCCCAATTGGAGTATTCTCGTATAATTGAGAGTTTAATGTACTTGACGAATTGTACGAGACCCGATATATACTTAGTGAGTAGGTTGAGCAGATACACGAGTAATTTAGGAAGTGATCACTAGAAAACGATAGTAAGATTACTAAGTTATTTAAGATATATTCGTAATATTGGATTACATTACACTAGATATTCAATTGTA
>BRYE01000022.1:10507642-10510142 GCA_030159115.1 Actinidia arguta var. hypoleuca
ATAGTGGAGTGTGTATCCAAAGTCCAAAATGATTTTTTTCTTGAATGCCCTAAATCAATACAATTTATAAAAAATGTTATGGTGACCATAAGATCCATTGATAACAAAATTAAACTAAACTAAGCGTTGTATTTCAATTAGGTCTGTCAATAGATCGAATTCAGATCAAATCTGTAAAAATCCGCTCCGCTCCGATTACAAATAAATTCAAATTCAATATGATAAATACGCATTACTTGAATCCGAATCCAAATCGACTTACATGGACATCCGATCTATTTTTTTTTTGTTTTGTCTAATATCAAACCAACTCATATAAAGTTAAAGAAAACTACCCGATACTAAAAATGCAAACCAAGTCAAAAAATAAGGTCACCCAAACAAATTTTTTTCGAAAGAGATTATTTTTAAAGAATAAAAAGTTTTAGAAAATAAAACAGTTTTTTTTCTAAAAAAAACTGTTTTCAAATATTATATATGTATATATATATATATATATTATAACATTTTTTTTTTTAAAATGTTTTTCTGGAAAATTAATTTTTAAAAAATAACATTTTTTTTAAAAAAAGGTCAGAAAGTAAAACATTTTTTTAAATAAATATTTATTTAAAAAAATAGCTTTCTGGAAAAATGTTTTTATCAAAATAACATTTTCTTATTTTTTTTAAAATATATATTTTCAAGTAAATAAACTGTTTTTTCTGAAAAAACAGTGTTTTTTTCTTATAAAAAAACAGTTATTCTTTTATGAAAAACAAAAAAGGAAAACATTCACTTATTCGTAAATGGATCCAATGGGTTAACGGATCGAGTGGATAATATCCAAATCCAATCAATAGGGTACAGTCCATTTGATGGTCATGTGTTGCCGTTATATAAGAAACTAAACCAGAAGGTAGCCAAATGCGGAAAAGTTTTATAACATTTTGTGGGTTATTCGAGAGAAAAAGAGGAAAAATTTTAGTTTAGTGGTATAATCAAGAATTTATATCAATTCAGTAATCTAACACAAAATAATATCGTTAAATGTGGTGACTTATAAATAATATCAATTACATGATAAGTTGGACGATTTTACCCCTCTTCCTATTGGAACAACGCCATTTGCAAAATAAAAATGGGGCATGTAGGACTTGCACCCTACTTGAACTCAGGGCATATTTGAATTGCACTACGCAAAATAACTATTAGGCTATCCAATTTGCACCTAGGGCATATTTGAATTGCCCTGCGAAAAATAAACATTATGCATATCCAACTTGCACTTAGGGGCATATCCGACTCGCACTTAAGACACACACAACTTGCACCTAGGCACTCTTGACTTAAACCATTAGGTATATCCGACTTGCATCCGGGGCAGACTCGACTTGCACCCAAGGTACGCCTGACTTAAACCACGAAAGTAACCATCAGACATATCCAACTTGCACCTAGGACAACTCGCCTTGCACCCGAAACACACCTGACTTGGACCACAAAAGGTAATCATTAGACATATCCAACTTGCACCCATAGCAGCTCGTCTTGCACCCATGCCTTGGTTTTTATTTCGCAAACAGCATTGTTCCACTAGAAGGTGGGGTAAAACCGTCCAACTAACCATGTAATTGATATAATTTACAAGTAGGGATGTAAACAATTTATTTGGTTTGATTTTAAACCAAATTGAGTCTAAATCGAAAATTTAGATTTTGCCCAAGCTAAAACAAATGGGATACAAAATCAAACGGTTCGGTTAGAATAGTGTATAATTTATTAGGTTTGGACAGAAATTATAGGTCTCTCATATTAAACCATCATATCACACAAAAAGGCACTAAATAAATTATATTGATATTTACCCTGGATAATTATTTTACATTTTCAACAAATACCAGTAGAAAATCACCTAAAAAATATTTCTAACTAATAGAATACCAATCACAGTTCAAATATTAAGATTAGTAATGAAAAACTTAACACCTACTGCAAAATTTGATTTAGTTAGGTTTAAATGGTTTTGAAAAATATAAACCAAACTGAACAAAAAAAAAATTGATTTTCTAAATTTCAAAACCAAAATGATTGAGGTGATCTACAAAACCAAACCAAACCAAAATTTTTGATTGGTTTGGTTTCTTCGGGTTTTCTTACACCCCGATTTACAATTCACTGCTTTCAGCGATATTATTTTGTGACAGACCACTGAATTAATATAAAGTCTTGGTCATACCACTGGATTGGAATATTTTCAAAAAAAACACTTATTATAAGTACTTAAGGAATTTAAAAAAAGAAAGAAAAGAAAAGAAAAGAAAAGGCGGAATATTTTTTTAAAGGAAACTACTAGGAGAATGCTTCACAACGTTCACATAATCTCAATATAGCTCCACCAGCTAAAAATGTGATGACTCAATTGGATGAAAATTTGAAAAGTTTTACCCAAGTTCATTGCCTTTTTAAATTAAGTACAATGACTTAAGCATGGGAGTTAAAAATGAAAAGCTCAAAAGCT
>BRYE01000022.1:10527642-10530142 GCA_030159115.1 Actinidia arguta var. hypoleuca
ATAGGACCATGAAGTGGTTTAAGTTTAATTCTCTTGTTATGCCGTCTAATCACATGACAATTAACTATGAAGAAAATCAAGCTACGCCCATTGTTTTAACTTATACATTAGATTTAACACAGGTAGAGATAATACTTTTGGCATTTGACAATGATGAATTTGTTAAATTGATAGTTTCTCGATTGATATAAGAACATTGTTTCTCCTGAATTGTTTTTCTTTTTTTAACAAAAGTACTAGTTATCCAAAATTTTCATCTGAAAATTATTCACAAGGTAAGGTACTTTATAACGTAAAATCAAAGTTGGTGTGATGTAAATCATATCCACAATGAATATGTTATCAAACATGTAGTAAATTTTTTTTCAAAGTTAAAAGATCGAATCCCAATAAGATCAAACGTTTAAAAATTTGGAATCACTGAAAATTTGTCATTGTTAACTCTTAAGACTATGAAATTATTAGTTGAGGTGTATGGAAGTTAGTCCGAATACCGGATTATAAGAAAACAAAAAACACGATGCAGAGTTATTATTTTTATTTATAGTGTGTTTATTATGTGGCTATGAAGTGTAAAGGGTAAAGATACGAGATAAATATAAATAATAGTGGGACAACAAAGGAAACAGAAATGGCATAGTTTCATTTCCATTGCCACATTCCAATCCCAAAAAGTCTACATTGGTTGGGTAGCTTCCCACACGTACTTTTTCTTTGGGTAAACATTAAAAATCCCACAAAGAAAGAATTTTTGTTTGTTTGTATCCAAACAAATGAGAAACAACAAGTCAAATCAAATCAGGGGTAGGCAACATCTATCATATCAAGGGGTAATGAATTTTACTTCAAGGGTTGTTCTAGCTGGCCTGTACTTTTCTCACCCACCCCCTCAAACAACCCAACCCCATCAACATTACGCTCTTCCATTTCAACATTATCGTCACTCTTCCAAACATTTACAAATTTTACACGGTTGGTTCAGCGGTAAGGATTTGGGATTTGGGATTTAGGATTTAGGATTTTATCTTCCAAGCCTCCAATTGAAATATCTTAAAAAGACAAGTTATTCAGACGTTCACGCAAAAGTTAATAAGATGAGTTTTTCAAACGTGATTATGTAAATAGTATTCAGTATTAGTGATAAAACGCTAATATGAATGGAGTTGGTTTTGCGGAAATAATTTGGAATTTTATCTCTCAAAATCTCCAATCCCAATTTCTTAAAAGCCAGTCATTCGGGCATCAATGTAAAAGTAAACAAGACGAACCTTTCAAACCAAGATGAGTTGTACGTTGTTGAAAAAAATTAAGTTTGAGCTAATTTGAAACCAAAATATTTGGATGGGTCCCGATTACAGCAAAAGTTGAACCATGTGTAGAACAGATTCTGCGAGTAGATAGTCGTAGTGTATTCACGTGCTTAAAACGAATAAAAGATAAATGAAAAATTATTCACCAAAGTACATGAAGATGAAAGTCTCACATTGCTTGATTGAAATTTTTTTTAAAGTGTTTATATATGCTAAGTTAACATTAATAGATTGAGTCATTAGAACACCACATTGGATCAATAATTACTTTTAGTCCTTCCAATTTTATTCTTATTAACTGAAAGATCATAACATTGCAGTGCTCCATAATAATCAAACTAATTGGCTTGACACTTGGCGTGTGGGGGTGGACATGGGTTTTGCGATGGAGCCATAAGAATCAAAGTTATTTGCTTGGCAGTTGGTGCGTGGGGTGCGATGAGGTGTACTGAGTAATTCGATAATTATTTTTTAGTCCTCTTAACTTTATTTTTATTAGTTATTTTTCAATACTGAAAACAGCTGCCATAAGAATCAAAATAATTGACTAGCTAATGGAGTTGTTATAATAGTTTCAATGGTAAAGTTAATAATTTCATGGCCGTTTAGTTATGACTTGAAAGCTTATAAATTCCAACACCTCTTGTAAGTCTATTACATAAAAATTTGAAAGTTCATCAGTGAGGAAAAAATGGAGAATTTTATGACATCCCGCACTAGAGTTATCGTGAAAGAGAAACACTATTATCTGATTTGCCGAGCACATAATAGTTGTACTATTTTCTGTGCACGTGACTGTTGTATCTTGAGAGACAAATGCTGATCGCTATAAGCACCAAGTGACGGGATAAATTCTGTCTTAAAGAGACAGTATTAAACGTTAGCCCTAGTTCACAATTATTAAATTTGTTTATTATTTATTTCAATACGCAATTTTTAATTTATAATAATATGATAGTATATATTTCAATTTTATTTTTTATTTTATTTTTCACATTTACATTTTAAAATTTCTGAATTTTTATAACATACATATACGGTGACAGTGTTTAATTAAAGTGTTAACCCGAAATCTCCTGCGAATCTAAAACTTCATGCTGCATAGATTGTGTGACCTGCTATTCAATAACCACGAAGGTTTGCAGGCCTTGTTTTTGGAAGGGGGAATTTATGGAGGTCGAAATCAAATC
>BRYE01000022.1:10532642-10547642 GCA_030159115.1 Actinidia arguta var. hypoleuca
TCACAGAATGACACGTAGGATCCAGTAGATTTATAATTTTTGGGCCCAATCAATTTTTTTAATCTTTGTAGTGTACAAATAGAAGACAATTACTGGACTAATGTATTCTTTATTTCGTGGTTTTGGATTAGAATAGTTCAATTTTTTTATGTTTGTTTCCGATGAGTTTATTAGCTAAAAAAAAAAAAGTTTTTTAGTTACTCCAAGCAACATGTGAATTTTTTGTCCCACTTTACTTTTTTAATCCAAATGTAAAAAAACTTAATGTTTTTAAGCTAGCCCAAATAAGCCTTAAAAATATTACTTCTAATATTAAGGTAATGATTTATACATTTCTCATTTTTATCACCGGCCCTCTTAATCACCGTCCACCAGATGGTGGTTAATACACGTTTTTCACAAATATTTATACATTTTTCATATTTTTTAATGTATTTAAAATGATATTTATACATTTTTAACACTTTTCCCGCTCAGTGTTTAAGCATTTTTCCTTTATCAAAAACATTTGATTTTGTTGGATTAAATAACTAAACTACCCCTCCAATGTGGAAAAAAAGAAAAAGTATAGGGGCAATTTAGGTAATTGGAAAAATATAGAGGAGACAATTTAGTTACTTTAAAAAAAACAAGGACTTTGTTATAATTAGCATAATAAGAATAAGGGTGGGGTTCACAAACCTTCCTTCTTATTTTTAACACATACAATCACATTTCTTATAATTTCAAAAATAGTATTAACATTTTTTACATTTAAAATTAATATCAAGATTCTTTCAAAGCTAATTTTCTTATAAAAATAATAAGATTGCCCTTTGATTTAAGACTTTCAATTTTTTTTCCTCAATACAACAACTAAAATAAATAAATATTCTCTCTTATTAAGAAAAATGATAAAAAAAAATATTTTTTTAAGTATGTTTTGTTTAGGAGCACTTAAAAAGTATAATATTTAGATCAATTTTTTAAATAAAATTATTGATAACAAAATTTTATTTTTTAAGTATTTAAAAACAAACTATTTAGATTCATTTTTTTTAAAAAAAATCACTTATTGATAATAATAAAAATAGAGTAATTTACAAATAAATAGTATTTTGAGAATAAAAAAATTATTTATTTTAATGGGTGTATTAAGAAAAAAAATTTAAAAGCCCTAAATTAAAATTAAAATTAAAATTTGTTATTTTTGAAAAAAAAATGAGCCCTAAGAGAAAAATTTGATATTAGTTTTATAAGTAAGAGAGATCAGTGTTATTTTTAAAATAATAGGAGAGTGTCTGTATTTGTTAGAAACCTCAAAATAGGTCAGTGAAATTTACGTATTTTGTGAAAAAAGTAGTGCAGAAATTATCAACCTAAAATCACTCAAAAAATTAAATTTTTGCACCGCATTCCTCACTCATTTCGTGTTTAGCTCACGTTACACTAAGTTTTTAACAAAAAAAAGATAGCGACAAGACATACCGTAGAGTTCATACTTGCTCGACTCACAAAAACATAGGCGCACCACGTGTAATACGCATTGTATAAAAAACTATCCTTGATAAACCTCAACTTTGATTATATATCACGCACCTCGTGTTTTTGGAAAAAGAAATTCTTTTCTACGGACATAATGTTGGAATGTATCTTTTTTAGAGATAATTGAGTGGCCCACATGCCACATCACTTTTTAATTAAATTAAGTATTATACTATTTATTTTAATTAAAAATTGGGTACCTGATTTAAAGAATTTAATTATCCTAATAATAATTATAATCATTCATAAAAAAGTGGGTCTATTCAGCATAGAATAACTTTCATGATAGATGAAAATATAAAACGATGTGATTGTTGAGAAAATGTCCCTGTCTACGAGGGCGGAGGGATATAGAATTCAGTGGACTCAATAGACTCACTAAATTTTTTTTTAAAATATTGTTATCTCTTGTATAATTTATTATAAATATAATTTTAATAAAATAAAAAATTATTTTTAAGAGTTTGACTTTATTAAAATTATTTTTTGATTCCGCCCCTGCCCCTGTTGTCTATCTATAAAAGCCTCTCGTTGTCGTCAAGTTAAGTCACAACACTTTTAAGTTAACGGAATAGGCTGAAAATCCTACTAATTATTCTCCATAACAAATACAATAAAGAATTGAAGATCAAGTGATCAAAGTTGTTTCTAAAATTCTCAAATACTTTAACAACGTGGTATTTGCCAAAATTGATTCTACCAAATATTTCTAGCACTTAATGTACCCTACAATATGCATACATGTCAAGTGAGTTTTTAAAATTAACGTTTATTTTCAAATGGTGCCATTCACCAATTTTGTAAACGTTTAGCCTGGATAGTTATATCACGAGTCAATAGTAGGAGTGTTTTTTTTATATTTAACCATTTTTTTAAAAATATTTTTGAAAATAATGCAATTGAAAAAATATTTAGGGATCTAACACAATTGGGAGAGTCGCTAGTGTAATGACAATGGCGATTGTCGAGTCGCCAATGACACTGACGACTAGGTTAATAAAAAGACCAAGACTGTTTTGTCCCAGCCACTGAACCCCCTACCACAAACCACAACAATCCAACAATTCACAATTGGCTTAACATATTTAATAATGAAACATTGAATACAACATAATTAACAAAATAATTCAGGAATCATCGAATACATAATTAAACGTAATGAAAATGACATAACATTTTGTTAAATATAAACTAAAAACATAATTCTAAAAACATCTACCAATCACTCCATCTCGTGGAGTGGCTAGGTGAGTTCGTGGAGGGGTCTCCACCACCTTAGCTCGAGGATGGTTCTGCAGCGTTGCCATCGTCCCCACTCATAGACATGCTTGGAACGCTCGTGGAAGGACCTGCATCCCTAACTACCTGTCCCTGTTCTCGAAAGGTGATCTCATCCTCTGCTAAAGCCGCATCAAGAAGCTCAGCCTCTCCAGTTTCTTGTAGTCCACAGCGGCACAAATCTAGTGTACTGTTTGCCATGGCACGTCCCATCTCATCGTTGTCCCCTTCAAGTAATAAATCGGCATGTAATTGACAAATATCATCTCATGTAGCTGTCAAGATCTATCGTCGAATGCCGCTCCACAAATATGTGATCTCTCCTGGTATGCCACATATCTAGGTAAGCTGCATGGATCAACAATCAATTGCATTCCCACCTACCCTAACGACTAATATCGTGCAACTCGTCCCCAATATCTACATAATTAAGGATGTGCTGCACTAGGCCAAACTGCCTCATTACTCAATCAGGGAAATGTATCTTGACAATGTCAAAGCAATGGAGAGGGATCCGTGCTAGCCACAAATTAGAGGCCTCACGGCATGCCGATGAAGATGTTATTATTATAGCCTCGGTGTATGGCATCCATATGACCTGCTTGTAATACAAAAAAAGGATATTTAGATTCAAAAAATTTATTAAATAAAAAAAGTGTGAATTGGTTATCTATACCTAGTGAGGCTGTTGGGCATCTAACTCATCTTGGTAAAACTCATGGACATGGATGGTATTTAACGTAAAATGTCTAGCCCCACACCTCTAGGTTACCAAACCACAAATTTAGTATATTTTTTACAATTTAGTTACATAAATATTGATATATTACAAAATCATTCGATTAACATTATTATCGAGCTCATACGGAGAGTAGCATCTGCGTGTCTGCATCGAATGTACTGTTATCTTAGCTCTCCGGACGTTCGATATGTAAATGCTCCCACGACTATAGCTATATGTATTCAAATGTACAGTTTTAGGTTACTATTTATAAAAGACTTGATATTAACAAACAAAATTGCAAATTAATGAAAAATATTTAATACTTGAAGAAATAATAAACACCAGACTACTTGTTTCTTTGTCTTCATACATAACTACTGATACAAGTATGCAAACATGCCCCCCCCCCCCCCCCCAACTATAACTACGAATGAGCCAAAATTTCTCAAGTAGTGTCAAGTAGAATACAAGCACTGCATTACCAACACTACTTTGTGAATATAATGCCTCGAAGCAAGTACATTATGAACACTTGTGCATACATAATCAACCGATCCTCCGTAGCCTCATCCCAAAGGGTTTGAAACTCGCTCTCCAACCATGTCAGTTTGAGGTTGTCGCTTCTATAAGCAGTTCGCGGCGGCACCCTTCCTAGTAAACGAAGACATAACTCGTTAGGGTCAAATGGCCCATCAACTCCTATCACCGGGACACCATCAATTGGGAGGCCGGTTAACATGGCGATGTCCTGCAATGTCGATGTCATCCTCCCAACACGTAAATGAAATGTGTGAGTCTCGCGCCTCCATCGTTCAAGAAAAGTTGATATCAAACCGTGGTCAAGATTTATGCCACAGATTCGGCTGCTCTCATAAAATTTGGATGCAATAACAAAGGGACAAATACGCTCGTCCAAATCGTAAACCCGGTGTGGTTGTCAAAAAGTCATCAGATCACCACCATGAAGAATAAGCAATTTAATTAATATTAATAAAAAAAATATAATCAATTCAAAATCAAATAATATAATACGGTTCAAGTAACTTGTCCGCTCTAAATATCCTCAGACCGATGCTGATCCTGTAAATATAACATTGCCATGTTATCTGGACCTAGAGTAACATGATGTTTGTCCTCTGATGCACCTCTAGTATGAGCTGATGAAGCTCCTCTAGTTCGAACCATGTTGACCCTAATAATTAAATCATTAATTACATAATTGGAAAGGTCCACCCGATCAATCATCTATCACATAAAGCATGTATGACATAAAAGAAGGCCAACATTTAAACAATTAATCGCGTCATTCTTCTACAACTACCAAATTTAGCTCAATCGACTAATCAACAATAGCATAATTAACAATCACATTTTTCACAGTAGCATCAACAATAGCATAATCAACAATCACATTTTCACAATTTTGTTATATAAAAAATTATAATTTCAAGTTAGAACTTCATACCTCAAAGTGAGTACGAAACCCACGCTAAAATAGTCAATCGAGTACTACAGTGTCCCGGTGAGCACCCGCGATGCGAATCGATGTTGTCAAGTGAGAGAAATTTAGGGTAAAAGGAAAAATTGGGGAAAGGGGAAAATAATAGTGGTGGTGAGTGGGGATTGAGAGAGGGAGCAAGAGAGAGAATCTGTGAGAGTAAGAGAGAGAGAGAGAGAGAGAGAGAGAGGAGAGTGGTGGTGATCACCGGAGTGGTGTCTGCGAAGACGGAGACAGATAGAGAGAGCAGCGCCAGAGGGGGTGGTTGTAGTGGAGGAGGGACAGAGAAAGGGAATAAGGACAGTGGAGGAAGGGGTGGAGAACGAGAGGAAGGAGAAGGATCTGGTCTTTTTATTAACCTGGTCGCCAGTGTCATTGGAGACTCGAGAATCGCCAGTGTCATTAGCCAGTGACACCAGCGACTCTTCCAACTGTGTTAAGTTTCTAAATATTTTTTTAACTGCATTATTTTTTAAAATATTTTAAGAAAAGTTTTAAAAAACAAAAAAAAACTCCAATGGTAGCCCAGTATAAGTATTGCAACAAATTTTTACTTTAATTTTTGATAATTCTATTTTTAAATTTTTAGTCCAAACACAGTTTTAATCACATAAATTTCAACCATTTTGAAAATGTATATCGCGTGGGGTTTATCCATTTTGAAAGGTGGGACAGATGGACCAATAGGAGAGCTTCCTCAAGTGCTTGTATTCATCGGTGGTGTGAAGTTTGACGAGGCAGCAAAAATTCAATGGTTTTGTGTGCAGGCCCACTGCCCATCAACTTCATTGCAGGATCCGATCGTCCTTATCCAGACACGTCACGTACAAAACTTTGTCATACTGGTTGTTGTGTCGTACTGTATCATTTGTCGCCACTCGGCCACGCCAAAATTTCGTCTCCCTCTTTTGGATAGGAAACTATCCCCTATGGCCGATTTTTGATACGTGTCCAAAATTTGTGGTTCAGAATTAGTTTCCCGATTTGGAAGGCCTCCCCCTTTTTTGTAGGGTGAAATACACTGACCTATCCTGATATTTTGAGTTAATATAAAAAATATCTCTGACGTTTAAAAAATTATAATGACCTCTCCTGAGGTTTGAAATTTATAACAAATTTTCTCTATTTTACACTAACTACCTCTGAGGTTCCGGATTAATACACAAAACACCCCTCAGTTGACTGTTCATCCATGATGTCAACTGAGGGGTGATTTGTGTATTAACCCATAACCTCAGGGGTGGTTAGTGTAAAATTAGAGAATATGTTATAAGTTTCAAACTTCAGGGGAAGTTATTGTAATTTTTCAAACATTAAGGGTGTTCTGTATATTAACTCAGAATCTCAAGGGAGGTCAGTGTAATTTACTCTTTTTTATATGAGAAATGCTAAAAAAAACGTCATGATGACGGTCGATAGTGTATAAAAAATATAAAAAAATATATAAAAATGCGTAAAAATATATTGCAAAGTGTGAAAAGTGTATTAAAAATTAATTTTTTATTATTTTGTACTTTTTATTGACCGCCCTTAAGACGATCGATAGTAGAACCCTTGATATATATAGTTGATAAATTGGTTTAGGAGAGAAAGATCAAAGTTAAGGGAATGTCAAAACTTTTAAATTACTGAAAATTAATTTTAAAAAATTAATTTAAAAATATTAAAATAGTAAACAATTTTCAGATTTACTTTTATTTTAAAAATTATTTTTTCACAAAATGAGAACCAGAAACTCTAATAAACAAGATATTATAGATTTCGGAATTTTAGAATCTAAAATCTATTCTATAGAAGTTTTGACAAAATTCTATCTTATTTGGAAAAAAATAAGTTGTTATTTTGAGCATTTTTTTTTATTGAAATTGCATTTTTTTTGTTGGGATATTTGTGTAATTGAATAATTTATATTTCTAAAGTAGTTTTAATTTGAGGGCATTTTTGTCATCATATTTAGTCATTAATCATTATTGATTTGGGGATGTGAGCACATTTTCTTTTCATTAAAAATATTGCTTTTTTAGGTGGTTTGCTTAAAAGTCTTATCCAAATAGAACTAACTTCCTTTTGGGGATTAAAAAAGCTTATCCTAAAACCTTAGTTCTGGCATGTTTAGATGGATGAAATGATCATCCGAATGGAATGATTATTTTATTAAAATAATAATTAAAGTGTTAGATTAATTAAAATATAATAAAATAATTATTCACTGAAATAGAAAAATAACTATTATTGTAAGGTAATAAATGAATAAATATTCTATTTATTTGCGATTCCTTCATTGTATCGTGTGTGTATATATATATATATATATATATATATATATATATATATATATATATATATATATATATATATATATATTTTTTTTTTTGAAAATGAACATATTTTTGAAATGGTCATATTATTATAACGAATGTATTTTTTAATGTTATATTTTTTAAATGATTATATTATTCCAACAGAACTATTATTTTTTAGCAATTATATTTTTACGATGATTATATGATTATATTTTTATCAAATTTTAAAAAATAAGGCCGCGTGACTCTTAATTGTATAATATATGGATGAAAAGACCAAGTATGAAAAGTTGATTGATGCAATTAGAACTGAAAGTGTAAAAATATATTTTAGTAAAAATTTAGTGTGCAAAATATAATTTACCCAAAGACTAAGAGGTGTAACAAAACTAAATGATTAGGCTATTTTGGTTATTTTGATTTAGATCATTCTGAAGGTTTTGATAGCTAAAGTAGCAAAAGAAATAATTTAGGCAACTTGTGCTCCAAATACTCAACATTTTTCTAGAGGAGAAGTGTTTCCTAAATTATTGCAAATAAGCTCAAGTTTTGAATTAAAATTAATTTTGTTAGTCTTTAGTGGAATATTTTTTTAAATTTGACGAAAGATTTGAATTTGAGTATTTTAATTAGAAGATCATCTAGACTAGAAACAAGTAAAAAATATAAAATGAAAGAACAAACCAACGGAAAATTTTTAAAAATGCTAAATTAGTAATCCAAAAATCAAAATTTCTGTTTTCTCATATTTGGTAAGTTTTCCTTTTTAAGAAAATATTGCATCAAATAATGCTTAATTACTATTCCTTGACTCTAGTTTGTAAGAGAGACGGTAATAAATACGACTATAATTACAAACCCCTTAGATTGAGTCCACACTCTCCAAATTAAAATTCCAAAACCATGTGCTTAATTACAGTAAAATATTTACACCTCCGTAAAACAAAAAGATTAAAACATGTCATATACACGATATTAAATTGTGCTTGGAACCTCATGTTGAACCTTCGTACAAGTTCACATTAGAAAGGGTTAACAATTTTTTTGACAAATCCAAAGACCCCGTTTGGGCAACGCGTTTTTGAGTTTTTTTTTTAACTGTTTTGTTTTCTTAAATTTTTAGTGATTTTTTTTATTGTTCGATTTTTTTTTCTTTTATCATTTTTTCGGTTTCTCGTGAGGATAAGTATTTGAAAAAGATAAAAATCTTCATCTAAATTGAAAAAAATATTAAAATTAATTTTTTTTATTGGACCAATTAGCAAAATCATTTGTCTTTCATAGTTTTTATTTTACAAAATTGAATAAAAATTTTACATTCGAATTCGTACTAATAAATCAAAGCAGCTAAATCTCCTTTATTTTTCTCACTCCAAAACTCCATTCTCCTTTTCCCTCTCTCCGGCTCC
Organism: Actinidia arguta var. hypoleuca; assembly: GCA_030159115.1. NCBI lineage: Eukaryota > Viridiplantae > Streptophyta > Magnoliopsida > Ericales > Actinidiaceae > Actinidia > Actinidia arguta. The sequence continues at coordinate 10,541,379 of BRYE01000022.1, forward strand.
CTCTCTCTCTCTCTCTCAAAGACTAAATCAATAACACCTCTTTGACTCTCTCTCTAAAACCCAGTTATACATCTCTAATATTAGATTCACTCTCTTTGGCAAGTGCCCTTGAGCACGTACTTAAATGAAATCCCAAGAATTCCTAGTTTGTGCCGTCGGTCTTCTTCTACAAGAAATTGCAAGGATGACATTAGTTCATGTGGAGAAGCCAATTTCGTGGCATCACTACTGCGAAAACCAGTTGGAGAATTTTCTGTAACAGAATTCTTGGGGAGTTTGGTAGACTCAATCAATGACCTCTTTTTCTACGTGAGAGAGAAGATGAGTGTCTATTGACAGCACCGAAGGATGTTGTAAAGATCATCTCCGGCCACAATAGTATTTTTTTCCCATTTTTTTTTTCATTCCCTCATTTTTTGTGAACAAAATAGGACAAAAACACTTTGGTCTCCAATGGTTTTCCTATTTTCTTATTTGCTTAAAAATAAATTTAGAGAAAAAATGGGGTTGATTTTCAATGGTTTCCCCCATTTTTTTATTTTTTTCTCCATTTTAGCCTCCAATGTTATTTCTCATTTTTTCATTTTTTGAATTTGAAGAAAAAAATGGGGCTGGTCTCAAATTTGGAAGAAAAAATAGAGGCAGGGATAAGAAAGGAAGAAAGACAAAAGGATCCCTTTACTTTTTGATTTTTAGTGAGAACAAAAAATTGGGAATTTCGTTGAGTCAGTCTACTCATTAATTAATGGGTCTTTAGGATGAGAGAGAAACGTACGATGGGAGGGTAGAAGTCATAATACAATGTGGGGATGGGACTGCTATTTGTTCTCTTTCGACAATTTCCCCCCCCCCTCTCTCTCTCTCTCTCGCTCTCTCACCCTCCATCTCTTCTCTCTCTCCTCCTCCAGCCCCTTTTAGCCACACCCCTCAGCCGGCCTCCCATTTTAGCCGCATCTCTTCTCTCTTTATTTATTTATTATTTTTTTTAGATAAGATTTATTTTCTAAATGAATATTTAATTTCTTGTTTATTTGTTTACCAAATTAAATAAGAAAAGAGATATATTGAGAAAATACCCTATAGGAGAGAGAAATAATGAGAATATTTCTTGTCTTCTTTAGGAAATTATATTTATTTAGTATACAAATGATTTTTCATACTTAAGTTCTATTTTAGGAGGGAGAATTTTATTTTTATTTTCTTGATTGTTGCTCATTAATATAAAATATATATATATAAAAGTTCATAATTAGAAGAGAGAATGAGAGCCACTTGAAGAGAGGTGAGTGGCATATAGTGAGTACTATATTTGTATAGTATAGATATGATTATATGATATGATGGAGACTCAATCAGCTCCAATTAGTCTCCAAAATTAGCATCCAAAATGGAGACATGCATTTGGGTTTCGCAGAGCATCTCCAACCCCCAAAGTTTTCAAAATTCCATTTTTAAAGACTCAAAATAATATTTTTAAATTAAAAAGTGTATTAATTTTTTTTTTATTGTAAGCCCAACCTAAACCTTTATTTTTATTTCTATATTTTTAAAAACTCACTTATTCAACACTTTTTCTCCAAAAATCTGAATTATAAATTCTTAAAATCTAACAAAATATATTCAATATTATTATCATTTTAAAAGTTACACTCATATATCTTTCTAATAATATCAATTTTACAAAACATAACGTTCTAATTTAAAAATTATTCATTGTTTTTGCGAAAAAAATAATGAATAGTTAAATGGACATGGGTCTCCAAATTTTAGAGGAGTCTATATTTGAAGGCTCAAAGTTGAGTCTCCATTCTGAAGTTCTAAAATGGAGGTCGGTTGGAACTTGAAATATCTATTTTTGTCTCCATTTTGGAGAAATGGATATGGTTGGAGTTGCACTAAATTTGAAGACTTTGTGAAAAAATGGAGATTCATCTTTATTTATATATGATACATATATCCAATTTATAAAAAAATAGTACTATTGAAAATGTATTGATAATAACTTTTAAATAAGACCAATCTTGACTATATTTAGTAAATGTTTTAAAAGTGATTTAAATTTTGGGGAGAAAGTGACGTGTAAAAAGATTGAGTTTTGGAGAGAGATTGATTAGTTTTTTGAAATTGGAGATAGAAATTGAGATTTGTAGTTTAGAGTTTGGCATTGGTAACAAAATAAACCTTACAGTTTTAATTGTAATAAAATTTAAACACATGTCGATTTTCGTCCAATTAGGACCGGTGGAGTTAATTGTTTTCTATCCTAACCATTGTGGTATGATATGTTTCTACACTTTTTCCCTATTTAGGCCCTAAATTAGTGCCCAATTTGACCAAATTAAACTATTATGAGAAAAATTGTTGAAGAAGGAGCAAAAATTGGATGAAGAAAATTTGGTTTGTACATATATTTTGAGGCTCAACTATTTTCAGATTATAGCTTTGTTCAAAAAGAAAATGAAATTTAAAAGGTGCTTGCATGGACGAGAGAAAGAGCGACGCGAGGGGGTGGGGGAGATTGGGTTTGCTTTAGGATATAATTCCATTTAGCATGGGAGCCGAACGGGGAGTAGACAGTTCAGAAATTCTGTTTAGGCTGTATTTAGATTAAAAATTTGATTAAAAAAACACATGAAAAATTAGATAATTCAATTGTTTGAAACCATTAAATTATTTGTTATTTTTATTTTTTTTCTTTCACCAAATCTCTGATCTAACTTTAGTGACATTCCGAATTAATACGATGACATTTAGCTTTTTCCCGAGGGCTGGACAATGTGAAAACCTCCAGAAGGATCTTAATCCACTAATAACCTATATGAGCACTCCATATTTTTAAAAGTTTTAAGCCAATAATGCATATGATTTCTCAAATTACTCCCTTTGGCCATTTTTTTAATATGTTTAGAAGATTTTGTTTTTATTATTTGCTATAAATTCTTCTAAAACAATTTTATACAGATCTCAACAAGCTTTCAAGTAGTTTCTCTAGAGTTTTTTTTTTAAAAGTTTTGCTTCAGTTTCTTTCAAGTTTCTAACTGTAACATTAATTTCCACATAGTATGTATGTAGAACCGTTTTCATGAATTTTGCACAAGAGTATTTATTTCGGTACTAGAAATACGTTTTTGTGAAAGTGTTTCACGTCTCTCCAGTTGAGTTTACCTAATAATTCTGTTGTAGACAATACCTCGTATAAATAAAATGCCAGTGTATCCCTTATAATTTTGTGTAGGATGATAATAGCTCTTGATTTTACAAAAAAAAAGACATCAATTTCTTTCTTTCTTTCTTTCTTTTTCATCTCAAAAGCACCAATCCTCCCCCCACCAATTTCTGTCTATAAATTTTAGGATATCATTGGAGGACTTGGATATACTCTAATTAATCGAACAGAAGCCATATCTTGAGAAGATATGTTACACGTCTCGAAGAAGATCAATTTCATCAAAAAGATATGATTCCCTAGCTTGTATGTATACATGGATCCTAACTGCTCCAATAATTAAGGAACATGATACATTTTACAGAAAATCTATACATAAAGTACCGCAATAACGATATTTCAATGATATTTTGCTAAATAAAAGTTATTTGGATGAGTCTTTTGTTTGAAAGTGAAATGCCTACATTCTGCCGCTTCATTCTATATAAAAATTATATTTAAATTTTTTATTTGTGTATACTTATTCTTAATTAATGATATGTTATTTCTAGTATACTGAGGTGACGCTAACCATCACTCGCTAAGCCATGATTAAGGTGGAGATAATGTAAGAATATCTGGCATTCTCATGTACTTTTCACATATCTCAAAATAATTTTAAAATATTGAGATACTTTTCAAAAACTTCAAGTCTTCAATAATTTTTTTTTTTCTTCTATTTATCGAGGTTAACCACTGCTTGTTAAGTTGCAATTAGTGTTTTTCATAGTCTAATAATAAAAAACCTCTTAATTAATAAACTAAAGCATCTTAGTCCATTTTCGTGGCATCACCACTGCGAAAACCAGTCGGAGATCTCCAATAACGCCATCGATCGGCGACTTTGTTATACGAATCTGCATCTATTCCTCAACTTTTAAATCATAACCCAAGATCTGAGAATTTTCTGTAACTGAATTCTTGGGAAGTTTGGTAGACTCAAATCAATAACCTTTTCTTCTACATGAGAGAGAAGATGAGCATCTATTGAAAGCACCGAAGGATGTCTTAAGAAGTGTAGATGAGCGTCTATTAAAATCTAACAAAATATATTTAATATTAATATATTTTAAAAGTCACACTCACATCTTTCTAATAATATCAATTTTACAAAACATAACATTGTAATTTAAAAGTTACTCATGATTTTGCAAAAAAAATAATGAATAGTTAAATGGACATGGACCTCCAAATTTTAGAAGAGTCTCTATATTTGAAGGCTCAAAGTTGAGTCTCTATTCTAAAGTTCTAAAATAGAGCTTGGAGTTTGAATTCTCCATTTTGGTCTTCGTTTTGGAGAAATGGATATGCATTGGAGTTGCACTAAATTTGAAGACAGTGAAAAAATGGAGATTCATCTTTATTTATATATAATACATGTATCCTATTTATAAAAAAAAATAGTACTATTGAAAATTTGTTGATAACATCTTTAAAATAAGACCAATCTTGATATATTTAGTAAATGTTTAAAAAATAGTGATTTAAATTTTGTGGAGAAAGTGACCTGTGAAAAGATTGAGTTTTGGAGAGAGATTGATTAGTTTTTTGAAATTGGAGATAGAAATTGAGAGTTGGAGTTGGAGTTGGAGTTGGAGTTGGAGTTGGCATGAATAGTAATTTGCTCTAAAATTATTTTTTGAAGAAAAATATAAAAAAAGTACAAAAAAAATCTAGAGTTTGGCATTGGTAAAAAATTAAACATTACAGTTTAAATTGAAACTAAATGAATCTGTAGTTTATTTTCGGTCACAATTTAAATCCTTCGTTAGTTGTCGTCTAGTTAGGGTTGGCATAGTCCACTGTTTCCCGCCCTAACTATTGTGGGATGACGTTGTTCTACACTTTTATCCTTTTTTAAGCTCTAATTTGGTGCCCAATTTGACCAAATTAGGGCTTATCATGAGAAAAATTGTTGAAGAAACAACACAAATTGGATGAAGAAAATATGTTTTTTACATATATTTTAAGGTCAACTATTTTCAGATTATAACTTTGTTAAAAAAAAAAATGAACATGAAAAGGCGCTTGCGAATTAATACGACGTCATTAAACTTTTTCCCGAGGGCTGCACAATGTGAAAACCTCCAGAAGGATCTTAATCCACTAATAACCTTTATGATCCATATTTTAAAAAAGTTTTAAGCCAATAATGCACATGCTTTATCAAATTTCTCAAATTACTATGTTTAGAAGGAATTTTTTAGTATTATTTGCTACAAATTCTTCTAAAACAATTTCACACATATTTCAGTAAGCTTTCAAATAGTTTCTCTAGAGTTTTTTTTACAAGTCTTGCTTCAGTTTCTTTCAAGTTTCTAACTGTTAACATTAATTTTCACAGAGTATTTAGAAATGCTTTCATGAATTTTGTATAAGAGTATTTGAAAGGTTACGTAATTAGCAAGATTTCGTGACGCGTTGTATTAAATATAATTCGGGGATTTGCCTAACCAATCACAAGTATTCGAAAAGATTTTCAAGTATATTCGTACAAGTTCGAGCTAAGAGAGTCTTGTAGGATATATCGGTGATGATAAAAGAGGACAAAAATAATGTGCTGGCATTTAATCAAGACCTCGCGGATAGGTCATGGGATGTCAAAAGGATCTCGCGGGAAAATACCGAAAGCAAAATTTCACAGAGAGCTCGTGGGATTGTCACGGAGAAAAGCTGAGAGTCACAAATTGTCACAGAGTTCGCGGGATCCTCGCGGGAGTGATACGTGTGATTCAGAAACGTCAGAATCTGCATTTTTTAGGATTTTCTACACCTATAAAAGGCCCAACACACTTCCCAAATATGTATCGGAGCCGCCTCTATCATTATAACCTAGAGAAAAGTGTTCTCCACCTTCTGAATAGCTCAGAAACAGATCTTAACACAAATCTTCTTCAACCGTATTGAAGAAATCAAAATTCTTGATAGAATTTAAGACCGATATTCGTTTTAAGGAGATTTGAATAGTGATCAAGCACGGAGATGGTGAATCGTGGATACAAGCTAGATCTACAAAATCATTAGATCATGGAGTTGATATGTTTTGATTGTAAAAATCT
>BRYE01000022.1:10562642-10565142 GCA_030159115.1 Actinidia arguta var. hypoleuca
TAGCACAAATATTCTTCAACCGTATTGAAGAAATCAAAATTCTTGATGGAGTTCAAGATCAAAATCCGTCCTAAGGGATCTGAAAGGTGATCAAATACGGAGATGGTGAATCGTGGATACGAGCTATATCTACACAATCATTAGATCATGGAGTTGATAGGTTTTGATTATAAGAATCTTGTAACCCTTTGAACATCGAGTTATAGTGCATGATCTTTGTCCGGAGAAGTGGATATGTGTTTTTTCTCTCATTCAAGAGTTTCCACGGTAAAAAAACTTGGATGCATCTTAGTTGATTGATTTGTTTCTTTTTATGTCTTAGATACTACAATATTGTTCAAAGTCATGATATTTTGATTTAATATTGTATTTTTTTTTATCCTTAGATAAAATATAGATAAAGGCTAAGTTTTTCAATATTATAGCAATACTAGAAATACATTTATGTGAATATCCTTTACGTCTCTCCAATTGAGTTTACCTGATAATTATGTTGTGGACAATAGCTCGGAGGATAACATGACGGTGACTCCCTTATAATTTTGTGTAGGATGATAATAACTCGATTTAAAAAAAGGGATCATTTTATATATAGAAACGTCGATTTCTTTCTCTTTTTTTTGTTTTGTTTTAGTATTTTGTGTATTTTTTTCCTCCCGAAAGCACCAATCCTCCCCCCACCTATTTTCTTTCTATAAATTTTAGGCTAGCATTGGAGGACTTGGATATACTTTAATTAACCAAAGAGAAGCCATATCTTGAGAAGATATGTTACACTTCTCGAAGAAGAACAATTTCATCAAAAGATATGATTCCCTAGCTTGTATACATGAATCCTAACTACTCCAATAATTCATAATAACATAATACTTTTAGAGGCTAATTGAGTTTTAAATTAAAGAACATGATATATTTTACAAAAAATATATACATAAAGTACTGCAAGATTGTCAATGCTATTTTGGTAAATAAAAGTTATTTGGATAGATCTTTTATTTAAAAGTGAAGTGTACATTCTGCAGCTTTATTCTATATAAAAATTATGTTTAAATTTTTTATTTGTGTATCATTATTATTAAATTAATGATATGTTATTTCTAGTATACTAAAGTGTTGCTAACCACCACTATGCGGTAATTAATGTGGAGATAATGTGAGAATATCTAGCATTCCCATACACCTTTCACATATCTCAAAACAATTAAAAAAATATTTAGATACTTTTTAAACACTTCAAGTCTTCAATACATTTTTTTAAAACGATTTATCGAGGTTAACACTATTTATTAAGTAGCGATTAGTATTTTTCATAATCTAATAATAAACAATATCTCTTAATTAATAAACTAAAGCATCTTAGTCCATTATGAACTCCTTTACATCATGAGAATGAAGTCTCTTGTCTTGGTAGGTAAGAGGCATAGGGCTTCCAATGGTTTTAGAGTATAATCTAATAATAAACAATCTCTTAATTAATAAACTAAAGCATCTTAGTCCATTATGAACTCCTTTATATCATGAGAATGAAGTCTCTTGTCTTGGCATAGGGCTTCCATTGGTTTTAGAGTCAACAATACTTGCTTAGAATTGAATACAAGCAAGTTGTGAATATTATGAAGTATGTTGATCAAGTAAAAGAACAAATTCTAAGTGTCGGGATGTAAGGCGTTTATACAATAGTTCAAGAATGGTTTCATTGTTTGCATACATTTTAAGACTTTATATGTTGTTTTGATATATCAGTTTTTTCATATTTAGAGGAATTGTAATTTACATTTCTAGAGAAGAAGTAAAAAATATAAAAATTTTGATCAGATTTCCAAAAAACAAAAGAACAAAATTTTGACAAAAAATATTTTTTTTCCCTTAAGTAGACTTTTTATTTTTCAAACCAGATCAAAACGTTTTTTTAGTGAACTTTTCTTAAATTAGATCAAAATTTTTACTTTTCAAATTCATTTGGTCAATCGAATCTAAAAAATATTTGAATTATAATAACATGGTAAAAAAAAACTCAATAAAAATGAATTATTTTTGAAAACGATCGAGCTAAATTAGCTAGCCTAAATCAACCTAAGAAAATAATATGTTGTCATTTGATTCCACTGTTGATTATTGATGTGTAAGGAATGAAAAATTGTTTGCGGTTACGTAACGTGCTTGCTCTCTAACAACATAGCATGAGTGAGAGGGTTAGAAATCAAATGTATACAATGACTGATGTGATGAATGATTGATGGGTACAGATTATCAAACTAATAATTAATGTCTTATAATAAGGATTAATGATTCTGTCTGAGTGTACCTGTGGCTATCTCTTCGTGTTGCTTTAATGGAATAAACATTGTGTGAAATACACTGATCACCCTTGAGATTTTATATTAGTACACAAAATATTTTTGATAATTGATAATTTATAATAATTTTTTCTTAGGTTTTTATTTAGTACAAATGTCCCCCTTGCATTTGAGAAATTATACTAACCATCCCTAAGATTTTG
>BRYE01000022.1:10567642-10570142 GCA_030159115.1 Actinidia arguta var. hypoleuca
TCCGAGTAACTCGTCGTGATCCACTTACACTACTCATTATCCCGTCTATATAAAGGCCGCTCCCCATTACAAAAAGGTACGCTCAACACAGGCGCCACAAACACATTTACTATTGTATTCGCCCATACTGCTTTTAATTATCTCCTGATCGCCTTAGTCTGATTCACACCCCGGAGGGGTTTTAAGCGGCCTCATCTCGGCCTATCACATTTGTTCATTGCTGTGCAGGTCGCCCCAGCTTTTCCCGAGGTCCAGTGCCGAGGTTGAGGAGCAATTCTGACTATTGGTTGCTCTCCCAAATTTTTACCACAACAATATATATTTAAATAAAAATTAAATTGTAATCAATTATCCGTGCATACCACGGGACAATGCTTGTAGATTCATTAAAGTATATCTCTTGATCGCCTTAGTCTGATTCACACGCCGGAGGGGTTTTGAGCGGCCTCATCTCGGCCTATCACATTTGTTCATTGCTGTGCAGGTCGCCCCAGCTTTTGCCGAGGTCCAGTGCCGAGGTTGAGGAGCAATTCTGACTATTGATTGCTCTCCCAAATTTTTACCACAACAATATATATTTAAATAAAAATTAAATTGTAATCAATTATCCGTGCATACCACAGGACAATGCTTGTAGATTCATTAAAGTATATGGTGTAGAGGAATGGTGCAAGTTTCTCATTTGTAGGTGCTCACACCTCCTTGTTTCAAGCCTTGGCAACTCTAGATTTTTAATGTTTTTGCAGTGGTTGCTAATTGGGCCGTTCAACCGTGGTTTACAGTAGATATTGGCTTTTGGACTGAAAAGGATTTAAGGGGTTAAACAGATCGGATCATAGACCAGGTGAAGGTAAAAATCCATTGAAACGGCTGGTCCGGTACGAGTTTTAAAACATTGCTCAGATCCCATCGCTTTTCCTCAGCGCCACCTCAATCAGCCTCTCCTCCACAGTCCACCATAAAATCCAAAATCTTCCAGACCCATCCAAACCACATCGACTACCATGCTCAAACCCAATTCTCCTTCTCTCTCTCTCACACACACACACAAAAAAAAAAACAAGGTGAAGACGAGACGACTGTCGTTGTTGATATGTTGGTAGGATAGCAATTATCTCAAGGGTCGGGTCAAGCATTGGACATGTAGCTCTTGTCTAGCCTTTCCGATGTACGTTAGGGCGTTTCTTCAATGTGACCTATTGACGACCAAAACTACTTATACAACGCACATAAGATACATGCAAACATAAACTCAAGTTACCATTTCAGATTTTCACGTCATGTGTATCTCTAAGAATCTAACTTATGGGGGTAGGTACCTATTGATCTTGTTTTTTTTTTTTTTCTTATAGTAATCAACAACAATGATATATTACTAAACCTAAACAATTCTTACCAAGCACAAAACTTCTAATTTGAGATAACATTAAGTACAAAAACTTGAATATTCATTTAAAATGTACATTTTTCAAGGGCTAAAAGGGAGTAACTATATTGAAAGAATAGAAAATCTTAAGGTGAGTTAAATAATCTAGAGTGGGCACATTTACAATTTTGTAAATGAGAAACAATTTGCATACATGTGGGTACTAGTCATGTAAGTATACAAAATTGAGAAGCGGCAAGTGCCTCTCTCGGCTTCTTTTTACATAAACCGCTCTATGAAAATATATGACTTCTACAACTACAAATCGTGGGGTTTATTAGTCTTCCTCAAGAGACAATTCTAGTTTGTGAGGAATAAGGGAGTAAGTGATCGAGATGACCAGTAGAGGGATGTAGAGAGAATTATTCGAGTGGGTTGGGAGTGGTGTTGGTGTGTTTGTGTTGTCCTGGCATGTGCAAAAGGCTTGCGGTGGGGGAAATGGAAGAGAATGTAGGGATGACAATGGCGTGGTTGGGGAAGACAAAAGGGTGACTGTGCGGCGGAGGGAGGTCAGTGAGGAGAACTGTGGTGGGTGGGTGATAATAGAGTGGAAGTTTGTGTTGAAAAATAATTAAACTTTATTTTTTATTTGAGAGTTATGTGTTTCTGCATTTAGCTCTTGTTAGTGGTGTTAGTGGGTCTTTATTTTTTGCAAGTAATGGTGTGTTAATTTTTGAGTAGTGAAGAAGTGAAAGTTACGCATATTATGTTATGGAGAACATGGGAATTTATTTTAAGAAGATGAGTTACAAGTCAGTGTTGGTTCTATATATATCCATGTATTTTAGTTTTTTGAAGTTTGGGTGAAATAAAAATTCTAAGTTTTTTCCTACTATCTTATTATTATTAAGTGAGCGCTGAGTTTAAATATTTTTCTTGCCACAACAGTTTGTGCAATTTTATCAAAATTAGTGGAACCAACTGCATTTATTCAAATTGTTAGGGAAAGTCGATGTTATTTAGCCAAACAATAAAAGTTTTACCATAAATTATGCCAAACAGGAGAAGACTAAGTTGCATCTCAAAACTAGAACAAAAGCGTCTCATCCACTTGTTCAACTTCATATTTAGTTG
>BRYE01000022.1:10587642-10590142 GCA_030159115.1 Actinidia arguta var. hypoleuca
ACTCAAAAGTAGATTGTTTGGCTGGTTTGTTGGTGGAAAGTGGGAGAAAAAATAAAAAAAGGCAAATTGGTTCTGGCTTGATTCTTTAGCTAGCAATAAGCTCTAGCCATCTTCTATAAATAGTGCCCCCCCCCCCCCCCCCCCCGCGTCAATCAAAATATCTTAATTTGTACTTCTAAGCTGTGGGGATTCAATATTGGGCCATGAAGGCTGTAACTGTTGTACCTCCAAATGCAAATTTCTATTTTTTGAGGTACGTGCATAGATACGGATGACTCATGAGGTGCGGTTGGGGGCGAACGCCGTCCCAAAATTTTGAAAAAACTTCAGTTTTATGTAATAATTTTAACTATAAATATTTTAAAATTATGTAAATTAATTTGTCGTCACAAGATTAAAATTAGTTTACGAATCATATACATTTGTCTCCTTGAGTTAAGAATCTTGTGTCCATTTCTTACATATGCGTGTGTGAGCACATGTGAGATACCATAATATGCCGGGCTCCCTGTATGCCATTTGCAAAATCTTTCTGTTACTAGGTGGCCTTTGCAGATGGCATGCGAGGAGTCATGCATAGCATGTTATTGATCATACGTATTCTCTATATTTGAATGAAACAATCATACACACAAAAGAATAAGGTTTATAATTTTTTTTACTCACATATGATGTATGTGCCAGTTGAGTTGTTCCAATTATGTTAATACAAATTATTCAGTTCCAAATATCAAGATTCCATTCTTGCATGTCACGTGTTTGAAAGTAGGTTTAATTAACAAGTGCTGTCTAAGTGCACTAGTTAACAAAGCTTCATGTGGTTGTATACGTTATTCAATACTCTCGTAGACGATGGCCAACCTCACACGATTACGGGTTCCACTTGTAAACATCGAGGATTGCATAATTATATAGTTATAAGCCGCCCCGTGAGCTGTTGGACAATTATATTTCTTCTACTACAAGTATAAACAACGTAAATTTATTAGATAAGTTATGCAACAAGTTTTGGGGGCCTTTGGGGTCAAACTTTTTTTCTGCATTCCAGCTCATTTTTGACTTGGTCTAACAGGTTAGATGCCTACGTCCCCCAAAAAATTAAACAGAATTTACTAATTTAGTTTAATTTTTGCATAATAACTCCAAAAGTAATATCAGGGATTGACGTGAGTGACAGTTACTTGGCCATCAGAGGCCTCATAAAGTTTTTGATTTGGAGTTCGACGTCCACCTGCGTATTGTAAATTCTTGTGTTGGACCAATCCATACGATGTTTTGTGTGACCGGTGGAATTGATGCAACGGATTAATCGATCTAGTGAACCAGATTCCGAATAATCAAAAAATAATAACTCCAAAAGTATAATCATTTTATGTGTTTCATCCTATGATATTACAAGACACAACTGAAATCACCATGTCCATATCCAAAAAATTTGGACAACTATATATTGATGATCCCTTGCCAATGACACCCGCAATTTTGCTAGTTTTAGGCTCTGGTTTTCTGTATTTTGCAGAGAGAGATTTGCAGGGCACTTTTCAGAGACAGTTTTTTGAAAACAAAAAATATTCAATATTTTTATGTCTTATTAATTTTTTTAGCAGGAATGGTTATCTAGAATTTGAAAATTTATTTATAATTATTTCTCAAATATAACTTCTTCTTTTGGAAACATCTCAAAAAATAATAATTTTTTGTGAAAAACTAATTCTCAAATCAGGTACCATGTGGAGTTGTAGTCTTTTAGATACAAATTGTGGGGGCAGTGGATACTAAAATGGAAGGAAAAAAATCGAATATAGACATTTGCGGTGGCTGGTTAGTGGATGATGGTGGCGGCAGAAGCTTTGCTACCTGACCTACAAGACCGGAAATATGAGAAAGGCTGTCAGATATATCCCACGACGGCTCTCTAATGGTCAAGTTAGTGACTGAAAGTGTATGTAGAGAGAGAGAGAGAGTTTACAACTTGTGTTAGCTGAAATTGCGTACTTTTGATAAAGAAAGGGCTTGGCCTTTTATAATGCAGTTCGCTACGTGCCTAGTGCCTAGACGCACCAACTATCAAGTCAGTTGCTAGACTGTAGCTCGGCACGTGCCTGGACAAGCGGACTGCTGTGTCAGTAAGTAGGCGGCTAACTTAATCATGCCTCTAAGACATGACTGGTATCTAGCCTATCACGTTGTTAATGTCTAGATCCAGGCGTGCGGGTATCAGAAGAAATTTCGTCCTGGGACTGTTGTGTAGTAAGTAGGCGGCTAATTTAATCATGCCTCTAAGACATTACCTTTTGACCCTGACGTGCCGTTGGGATTACTGCCGACCGTTGTGTCTCGATCGAGCTCCGACGCGGAGACCTCTCCGAGCTTGATATGCGTCGACTGCCCGACGACAGTGTTCTTCCTAGCTCGATCAGAACTGGTACTCGATATTTTATCCCCTTCCACAAATAAATATGCATCATGAGCTTTACAACCGCCCATACTTAATTATTCC
>BRYE01000022.1:10605142-10607642 GCA_030159115.1 Actinidia arguta var. hypoleuca
TCTTGTAACGATGGAATTCTGACGAAGATGGAGTCCTTTTAAAGAATCAAGTCTTCATGGAGATGGTATCTGACTTGGCGAGATAGATTACCTCGCTCTATGGCGATCTGGAGAGCAGTTCATGTGTAGGCGAGGTGGAGCTCAGTTGTTTTTAATAATTTAGGCGACCAAGAATGTGGGCGCTATGAACCCTTGGGTGATATGCGCCACTTAGAGGGGTGGTGTATATTTTTTTCACATCACTTACAATTATACATATTACTCTGTACCCTACCAATTGTAGATTGACTATCGTAATGTATGGTAATTGCAAGCACAAGTTTCGATCATCTCGGAATATCCTCCAGAAATTGGTTTAGTTACTCAATCTTTTCAGTCGTCTTATCTAAAGTAATGAACTCTGATTCCATCTAGAATGTACAATGCATACCTGTTTAGAAGATTTCTAAAACACCGTTGTACCACCCAGCATGAAGACATATTCACTCATTGATTTCGAGTTTTTCATATCCGATATCCAGTTCGCATCAAAATACCCTTTAATTACTACTAGATATTTAGTATAATGCAGTCCAAAATTACGAGTATATCTCAAATAGCATAGTAACCATATTATCGCCTTCCAATGATCACTTGTTGGATTTCTCGTGTACCTGCTCAATCTACTCACTGAGTAGGCTATGTCTAGCCTTGTACAACTCATCAAGTACATTAAACTCCCAATGATACGAGAATACCCCAACTAGGATAAGACTTTCTCCCATTCTTGGATAAGTGGAGATTTACATTCACCGGAGTCCTTGTGACATTCATATCAGATTTGTTAATTTTTTTAAAAATCTTATCAATATAATGTGTCTAAGACGATGCAAGTCCATCAGATGTTCTGGTGATTTTGACACACAGACCACATCTGCAAGGCACATTAACCTTCCACCATCTACCTAGATCGAAATTGGTTAGGTAGAACAACATACTCTGCTGCCACCTTCCAAAAGTTGTATCATTAAATTTCTCCGGCTTCTCCCCATCGTTCATAGAAACCTTTAAGGTCACAAGTGCAAGAACCACTGGTGTCGCAGTTACCCATGCTAAAGTCGCAGCTCTAGCTATCTCTGTAGCCACAACTACAACTACCGCCTCTAGTGTTCCTGTAGGAATCTCAGTCGTAGCATCAACGGTACATCTCCCACGTTTGCAATTTCAGATTAGATTAGAAATCGATAAAATACAGATCAAACTGTAAGTATCACAATATAAAGTATCAAATTGTGAGTACCAAAAGTTTGGATTTAAACAGTAATTTCTAAAAATCTGGGGAAAAACTATAATTTTTCCAAAAGCTGGATTGAAACTATAATTTTCCAAAAACAATTACAGTAGAAGTTTGGGTAAAATCTATAATTTTTTAGAACTCTGGGATTAAATTGTAATTTTCCACAAAACAGAGGTAAAGCTGTAATTTTTCTCTTTTACAAAACTTGGGCAATCTGTAAGTACTGAAATTCTAGTGTAAAACTATAATTCTGGAAGATTATGGGTGTAATCTGCAATTGAAGGAAAGATCTTGTTTTTCTATAATTACATAAAAGTACTGAGTTAAAACAGTAATTACATTCCATCCCTGAAAAATACCAACCATCGGTGAATTCACTGCCGTTTGTGAACCCAGAATTGTTTTTTTGTAATTTTTTTTTCAAAAACCAATCAGAAACTATTCTCAAACCTAAATCTGTAATCCGAAAATAGTGTTTACAATCTGTAATATGTTTATCTGAAAACTCCAAAACAATTCTTTAAAAGTATAATATGATATAGCATATAAACAATACTGTAAATTCGAAACAATTTCTGATTTTTAAATCTGCACATTACTCAAATCTGAAATCAAAGTAGATGTCAAGGAAAAAAAACTGTATTCTAAAAAATGTTCAGATAATAATAAACAAAGAAGACCAAGAATGACATATCCAATTCGTCCACATATACTAAAACAAAAGTATACACACACTGTCCAAACAATTAGAACCTCAAAACAGGTTTTGAATTTTTTTATAATAAATCTCTTTCCTCCCAAAAAGATATTCAGAATCAATTTTAAAAATTGAATCTATATCAAATCTAATTTCTGTTTCTTGAAAATAGTTTTACAATCTACTATAAATCTATTTGAATTTTTTTTCCCAACTCTCAGATCCGAAAAAGTTTGGCACGTCATTTTTTAAGTATACCTGCAAAAGCTCATGCTGTGCAAATAATGCTGGGGTATAATAGCAAAAACTATTGCTAAAAAAATTTAAGCCCCCACTAATTCATAAATTATATAGCTTTTTAATTCGATAGCCAACAAGTCATTGGATTCCAAATATTTAACTAAATACTTGAATAAATGAAAAATTCCATAAATCCGAATAGCCCACAACATCGTAATGTGAAAAGACCACCAAATGACTTAAAACGGATTAGCCAAGAAACTATATAATCTTGGGTCATGGGCTTT
>BRYE01000022.1:10622642-10627642 GCA_030159115.1 Actinidia arguta var. hypoleuca
AGACACTGAGAGTTTTTTTTTTTTGAGAGAGAGAGAGAGAGAGAGATTAAAGAATTGTTTCTCTCTCATTTTAGGGTATGAAGGAGAAATAAGGGCATGTTTGGTTGGAACCAAATAGGAAAAAATAAGGTTATGTTTAGTTGAGCACACAATAAAAGGGTATTATTGTCACAAAATATAATTTTTTAGGTTATGTGCTAGTCACATGGCATCCAAAATCCTAACTTGTGATCCAATTATTTTTTCAGTTGACTCAACTATCCGAGTTTCAAAATATTGCTCCTCATTGTGGACTTGCAAGATATATCGTGTTTGTTGGGGAAAACAAATCAAGAAATCACGTCGCAAGTTAGTGTATTAAAAGAAATAAAAGTAATTACGAAATTAGCTCAAATTTTCTAATTCTCACTCCAGGATCGAATAGGCATCAAATCAACACATAATTTATGTTGGAAACTAATAAATAATTAATTACAAAATAATTATACGATTAAAATGATAAGAAGGAGATTGCGAGCTCGGGGTGTTACACTCTAAGGTTCATTTTATTAACTTTTAACACAATTGATCTATGTCAACAGGGATAGAGTTAGGATATTAGTTCAGTGGAGTCAAAATCATAAAATTATATATAATTATGGAATAATAGTATAATTTTTTTTCAGTGAGGTCAAAGTATTATTTTTTTTCATTAAGGTAATAGTGTAATTTTTTTGTGGACTATGTAATTTTTTTTTTCAGTGGGATCAATTAACCCCACTTGTCTCTTACTCCCTCCGCCCCTGCATGTCACAAAACCTTATGAATGATTTTAATGTATCAAAAATCTAAAATCATTTAACATTTGCTCATATTATTATTTTAATTTTATGTAATTGATTTTTTTTTTACAAACGCTTCTATTTCTTCTCATTATCCATTTATTACAATTAAAATACCACAATAAAATTAATAAAGAAAGTCATTTTATTGATGAAAAATTGAAATACAATAAATAAAAATATAGGGATATAAACGTGAAAGAAGGTTAATACCTTAATATTTTGAATTTTAAACTGATGGAATGTAAACGTATCGTGCTCATACCCGTATAGTGAAAAATAGTGAAAGCAGTGCTCGACCTGGCCTATCATTGTGCCTGTTATAATTGTGTCGTGCCGGCATTTTAACATCCTATACGTGTTGAACATGTTTGGGCTTCAATTTAAACCGAACATGTTAATCCCTATTAATCGTTTTTAATATCTAATTATTTGAAATCTTTGGCATTCTTTTTCACACAACAACAGATGGCCATGAAAACAAAGCTTAAAAATTAGCTCTAGTAATTTGTTCAACCCTGTAAATGTTCTTCATGACAATGGGAACTCTTCATATGTCAATAGACAGTTAAGTAACAGGGTATCGTTGTCATGAAAAGATCAGTTTTCTATAACACTCATTATTTATTTTAATATATTAGCCTAAAATGTCACAATTTATTATATGTTATTGGTGGTTCTCCTTTTTTTCGTTTTTTAATATTTTTTATCGATTTTTTTTCTACTTTCTTTGGTTTGTCTTCATTTCAAGAATCCAAATTTTTTTTGTTTATGTAAAAAATCATTTGTGGAAAAACTTGCCTAAAAAGAAAAGATGAAATGATTGACCTTTTTTTGTTTGGGGTGAGTTTTTTTTTTTTATATATATATATTTTTTTTTTATTTTTCGATTGTACTATTCATAACAAACTAGAAAAGTATTTTACTAAAAATTGAAAAAACTTAGTAAAGACAAAAATATCGAGATTGGATCGGAGCAAAGAAAATGTGCCTTTTAAGTTTAAATACAATTCAAATACGCCTTAAGTAAATCTAACATTATATGTCCAATAAAGCGATATTCATATCTTCTCTTTTAAGAACGCTAAGATATTCTTTTAATTTCTTTAAATTCACTACTTATAAGCTAGGTCACAAGTCCATGACGTGGGAGTGAGAGTCGATTATTCAAATTAATAAAATAGATAGCAACATATCAGCGTTAATTTTTTTATATATTAATATAATCAAAATTGTTATATTGAGTATTTGCAATTTTAGGTATTTGCATATTCAGTTTATATTATTTTTATTTTAACCAACATATGCAGATAGGGGGTGTTGGAGCCAATAGTAAGGATTCTGGTTTAAGGTAGTCTACATGAGGTCCCATGTTCAAACCCGGGAGGAGTTATTTGATGGATTGCGCCTCATTATAGCGTGCTATGTGTCATCGTTTCATCATTGGTTGAAAATAGATTCGTGAACATTCAGAGAGCGTTTGTCACCCGATAAAACAAAAATTGTGTGACTAACCTTATATGGCAATATCTTTTAACTTCTTTAATTAATTTTTTTTAAAGAAACGGTGAATAATATTCTCCTTATTTGTATTTTAAAAATCATAATTTATTACCTTCATTAATTCTTGCATCCAAACACAACCTTAATTAATACATTGTGTTCCTCTTATCACCTATGTTAGTTTCTTTCGAGAGTATAAAAGTTGGCTTACTCGCTCTTTCATGATTTTTCTACCATGTTAAATATTAACTTTATCACTTTTAATAATATGTCCATTCAAGCCACATATATAAATAGTGAGCCACATAAAATATCCCATTTCGTTTTTAATCATGTGGTCAGGATTCAGACGTTACTTTTCCATCTTTTGAAGGGGCTGTATCATCTCTCGCTCTCTTCGCAAAACATTTCCTTCAACTAAACAACGTTGTTCAGTTGTAAATTGCCACGAAAAAGTGTCAACACCTACTTGGGAACAGGGATAACATACGTAAAAAAACAAACATCATTAAATGAAACGGATTCTGTTCTCCCAACATGTTGAGTAATGACTCAAAACCTAACAAAAATTATTTAAAATTTCAGAAAACCCCTACAACGTTGTAGATTGACAAGGTTCTCAAAGTAAATAGGTGTCTTGCATGCACCATATCTGCACTAGTGATTGGACAACAGTACACATCTTAATAGAAACTTATTAACATAAAGCAATAACAAGTTTTTTTTTTTATTTTTTGGTAGAGATAATCAACTTCAGCAAAGTAAAGTAAAATTACACGAGCATCCCGAAAGACATAGTCGCCCACCCTCTAAATATCTGGCCTGCAGTACCAGAAATTGAAACAAGTCTAATTCATGGAGCAAAGATGAACATCAAATGCAAAGGAACACCAAACAACAGTTTAGCACTAACCCAGCCAGTTGTTTTGATCAATCAGATCTCTTGTAAGACACATGCTTCAAAGCGGTCCTTGCATTCTCATACTCAAAACTGCAACACATTGCGTATATGAGACATGTCAGAACAGCCTCCCAAACGCACTCTCCTCAATCGCCGGAAAGCAACATCTGAGTATAGAATTCACCACCCAAAACCACCCTCCCAAAACAAGTCCCAAAGCAGCACCAGAAAACACCTGCGCAACAGTGTGGTGCCCCAAATAAGCCCTAGAGTACATTGTGAGCAGCCAGACCATGAGCCCCGAAACCCACATCTGGTTCTGACAAAAAAACCCGATTCTGAAATAAGTCAGGAGCATGAAGAACAACATGTACTGCGAGTGGTTCCAAAGCGCGCACATCTCGGAGCGGGCTTGTTGGGCTGATGTCTTGATGAATTCGTTGACGACTTGCGAGATTAGGAGGCCGAGAGCGAAGAAGATACCTTGAACAATGAAGTGAGAGACGAAGCCGCCGAGGCTGATGAAGACGGGGACCAGAGAAACCCAGACCAAGAGATGGCTTAATTGGTCGCCCTTTTGGTAGCGGACGTGGGTCAGTCACTGCCTCCAGCGGAGGGTGTGTCATCGTCGACAGAGAGTAAATTGATGGACCTGGGTTAGGGTTTGTGATGTTGAATTGGGAATTTTATACGAATCCAACAATATTTATCAGAGTAACTGCCATCAGCGGAGGTTTGAAATTTGTCTAGAGATAGTAAATTGATGGATTATGGCTTTGTGGTGTTGAATTGGGGATTTTACGCCAATTGAACAATATCGGGAAGAGATCGGATGAAATAGGAATGATAGGTCGATCTGACAAATGAAAAACAGTATACAGTTTAAAAAAATAAAATGTTTAAATAAAATAAAGAAAGAATATGGAGTATTATTGGAGAATGAACTCAAAAAATGATCTCTTAAAAATGGAAAATGTATTTTTTAATTATTTGAAGAAAGAATAGAGATTATCTATAAATAAGGAATGTACTTTTTTTTTAAATAAAATTTGGCAAAGGAATATCAATTTTTTTTGGAGATGCTCTTAGAAGATGAGATAGAAAAAGTGTGTAAAATGTAACGGGGTAGAGTGTGAATAGAAAATCAGACGACTTAAAAGGACAGACAAGTCATTTTACAGTATTGATAGTGGCTCCAACATTTTTATTCGTGACATTATTACTTTCATAGTTAAAATATTCTTTTTAACTGTTTTAAAATGATTCACAATAAAAATATAAAAAAAATAGGCTAAAAGGTAAATAGTACCGAAAGTTTGGTGGAGTAAATATTTTGTGTTTTCTCTCTCTAAACTCTATAATAATGATGTTTAACAACTCTATTATTTTTAAGGAATAAAAAACAGCAAAAGTTTTGACGCTCAAGAAATGTGGCAAGGTAATAAAATATCATTATTTTTATCCTTTCTTCATTTACCTACAATACAATACTAGATGTCACCATGGATCCCTATAGTATTATCAAAGTTTTATTTTGGTTCATATGTTTTTAATTTGAATAAATAAGATCATAGAGTTTCAATATAGTCCTTTCGTAAATATCCGTTAAGTATTTAGATGAAAAGTAAGTTGTAAAACTCATATGTCTCTTTCAAGAGGATAATAATTTTAGGACTAATAATCCTCGTATTTTGATCAAAATATTTAATAACGATTGACGAAGAAACTATATTGGAAGTATAAGGTCCTAATTATTAAAAATAGCAATATATGAA
>BRYE01000022.1:10632642-10642642 GCA_030159115.1 Actinidia arguta var. hypoleuca
TTGTGTTGCGCGAATGAGTTTTTAAATGGTTTTGCAGATAAAAAGAAGCTATTTTGGACTGAAAGCTCAACTAGTTAAAAAAGATTAGAAGCCAATCATCATAGCCCAACCAGTCTAGCAAATTCTTGATCGATCGGGACTAGAGCAAAAAGCATTTGCTGAGAGGAGGGTCCTCTTCCATTCATTCCCCTAAAAAAGTGACTTCTAACACTTGAAAAAGCATTTTTGCCAAGGTCATGATGACGGCCTACCATTGGGTAGCCTTCAATGACTTTGAAATGGGCTCTCTCTCTTTCTCTATAAAAGGAGGGGAGCTCCTCCATGAAAAAGGGAATTTTTGGGGGGACAAAAAACATCTTTTCCTTTTTAGTTAGTTTTAGAATATATTAGATTAGGTAGTTTTGAAGTTCCATAATTGTATTTTCGGAATTCCATTCCTTCGATAAATGGTTGTAAGTTCTCTTATTCAATCTATATAATTTTAATAATTCAAGTACTCTTATATTTATAAATTATGTTTGTCCTGCCAGAATGACTGGGTTGAAGTTTGTTTTCTCCGCCTGAATGACTGATTTTATTACTTACATTGTTTGTTAAATTCTTTACATTTTTTAATGCAAATTCAATTTACATAAGTTTAATTGAAATTAAGTTTTAGTCAATTTCAACTTTAAACTTCTAATGTTCGTAAACATACTTAAATTATACTTAGTCATGGTAGGCTAAATCATTTGGTTTAGTCTAAGCACTATTCCCTAATATAATCCTAGATAAGATTATGTTCTTTCTTCTTCTTATAAAAACTTCAATTGGTTGTTAAAAAATTTGATCAAGAAAATATAAAGATCAAAGCTTAGAATTGTACAAATCTTTGATTATTTGTCAACAAAATTCATTGGTACAAATAATGCTCGGATTCCTTGCGTTCTAAGGATTTGATATATTAGTTCAATCCATTGACAATTTGTAAACATAATTTATAGATATAAAATGAGTTTCATTGAAAAAGATCAATATCATTTACCTTGAGAATTGATTGAGTACAAAATAGAAGAAAGAACTAGGAAATCTGATAAAGAAAACAGGGCTAAGTACTTAGATTATGTCATATTTCATAAATTAATTAAAAATATCAAAAAGGAATACATCAACTTTCAAAACAAACCAATTTCAAAACTATCGTTCAAACTTTCTTACAAAATTAATTCTACACTCTTTATTACTTACAAACACAAAACTCAATCTCGCAATTTAAGCTCTATGTGAAAAATGACATTGATACTTTCGAGTACTATGTTGCACTGGTAAGGTCCTACGCTTGAAAACTAAAATAGATAGATAAAATAAACACAATCAAGTGACAAGCAATTGGGCAGGCCTAGGCTCGTTTATAATATTTTCTGAACCCATTTGAACTTGCGTGAGACAGAATTCTTAGTTTTTAAACTCTCTAGGGCTGGGCCAATGATATCTGATTTCCAGAATTCAATTGGATTGTGCTTATATTAGAATATTGTAAATAATTTATTCAAATATCGAATGCTGAATGCCAATTGGATCAGGTATTTAGTTAAATGCCGAATTTTAATTTTCGATTTCTGATTTAGGTTTATCGCCCTGGGCTTGAGTACCTAGGGCTTTAAAAGTTGATTGGACAGGCCTATGCTCATTTATAATGTTTCTTAAACCCATTTGAACTTGCATGAAATTGAATTCTTAGTTTCCAAACTCTTCGGCTTGGCCCAACATAACCGATTTCTAAAATTCGATTAGATTGTGCTTATATTAGAATATTCTAAATAATTTATTCGACTATCAAATGCTGAACGCCGACGGGATCAAGTATTTACCTAAAGGCGGAATTCTAATTTTTGATATCTCATTTTGCCTTATTTCCCAACAAACCTGAAATTGCATGAACTTGTCTGAAATACATCGAAATTAGGCTAAATGCTCATGAGGGCATGAAAGTTGGTTTGGCCCAAACCTGGGCTTTGTTTATCATATTTTTATAGACTTGTTGAAGCTTCAATTGGGCTTAAAAGGTGTTGCATCAGTTGGACTTCAGCTCCAAATTGCCAATTTAGCCTTAAATGATTTTTTTTTCTATTTTGAGCCTATAGATAGGACTTAATAAACAATATATTTTTTTTATAGCATGGGAGAGGTATAGGTAAGTTTGTGCATATCTCAAATATAAAAATTTTTGCCGTTGTGTTGTCGAAATGACCTCAAAATGGGTTGTTGCTGATAAATTTCATATTTGAAGTATTAGGCATCCAAGGAAGGCTTGGATTGTGATTTTGATTGTTTTACATAACTTTTGGGCCTGGGCTTCAGTTCGTAGGGATTGGAAGTTGATTGGACAAGCCTAAGCTCATTTATGACATTTTTTGAACCCATTTGTACTTGTGTGAAACTGAATTCTTAGTTGCCAAACTCTCTTGAGATTGGCCCAACATAACCGATTTTTGAATTTCGATTGGATTGTGCTTATATTAAAATATTATAAATAATTTATCCGAATAACGAATGTTGAATGCTGAAGGGATCAAGTATTTAACCAAAGGTCAAATTTCAATTTTCGATTTTTGATTTAGGCTTATCTCCTAACAAATCTGAAATTGCATGAACTTGTTTGAAATACACCAGAATTAGGCTAAATGCTCAGGCGGGCATGAAAGTTGGCTTGGGCTAGACCTAAGCTTTGTTATTCATATTTTTATGGACTTGTTGAAGCTTTAATTTGGCCTAAATGATATTGCATTAGATTGGGCTTCAACCTAAAATTACTAATTTAGCACTAAATAATTTATTTTTGTTATTTTGAGCTTATAGATGGGACTTAATAACCAATATATTTTTTTTGCAACATGGGGGAGATATATGTAAGCCTGTGCATATCTCAAATATGAAACTTTTGGCCATTTTATTGTTGAAATGGCCCAAAAATGGGTTATTGCAATTAATTTCATATTTGAAGTGTTAGGCATCTAAGAGTGGTTTGGGTTGTGATTTTGAGTGCTTTGGGGTCTGAACTTGAGTTCTTAGGGTTTTGGAAGTTGATTGGAACTCATTTGAACTTGCGTATGACTTAATTCTTAGTTGCCAAATTTTCTTGGGCTTGGTCCAGTATAACCGATTTTCGAAATTCGATTGGATTGTGCTTACATTGGAATATTCTAAATAATTTATTCGACTATCGAATGCTGAATGCCGACAGGATCAAGTATTTAGCTAAATACCGAATTTTAATTTTCGATTTCTGATTTAGACTTATCCCCCAACAAACTTGAAATTGCATGAACTTGTTTTGAATACACCAGAATTAAGCTAAATGCTCATGCCGAGATGAAAGTTGGCTTGGGCTAGACCTGGGCTTTGTTATTCATATTTTTATGGACTTATTGAAGCTTCAATTGGGCCTAATTTGTGTTGCATTAGATTGGGCTTCAACCCGATTGTTTTTTCTATTTTGAGCCTATAGATGAGAATCAATAAGTAATAGGTTTTTGTTGTAGCATAGGGGACGTATAGGTAAGCCTGTGCATATCTCAAATAATAATTTTTTTGTTGTTCTATTGTCGTAATGGACCATAAATAGATTGTTGCCGATAAATTTCCTATTTGAAGTGTTAGGCATCCAAGAAAGGCTTAGGTTGTGATTTTGAGTGCTTTGCATGACGTT
Source organism: Actinidia arguta var. hypoleuca (assembly GCA_030159115.1). Lineage (NCBI taxonomy): Eukaryota > Viridiplantae > Streptophyta > Magnoliopsida > Ericales > Actinidiaceae > Actinidia > Actinidia arguta. The sequence goes on from BRYE01000022.1 coordinate 10,636,331, forward strand.
TTGGGCCTGAGCTTGAGTTCTTAGGGCTTTGAAATATAATTAGACAAGTCTAGGCTCGTTTATGATGTTTCTTGAACCCATTTAGATTTGCGTGAGACTGAATTCTTAGTTGCCAAACTCTATTGGGCTTGATCCAACATAACTGATTTTTAAAATTCAATTGGATTGTGATTATATTGGAATATTATAAATAATTTATTCGACTATCGAATGCTGAATACCGACGGGATCAAGTATTTAGCCAAATGCCGAATTTTAATTTTTCATTTTTGTCTAGGATTATCTCCTAACAAACCTAAAATTGCATGAATTTGTCTGAAATAAACCGAAATTAGGTTAAATACTCATGAAGGCATGAAAGCTGGCCTGGGCCAAACCAAGGCTAGCCTGGGCTTTGTTCTTCATATTTTTATGGACTTGTTGAAGCTTCAATTGGACCTAAATGGTGCTATACTGGACTAAGTTTCAGCCCAAAATTGTTGATTTTGTCCTAAATATTTTTTTTGCTATTTTGAGGCTATAGATGGGACCTAATAATCAATAGATTTTTGTTGTAGCATGGGGAGGTATACGTAAGCCTGTGCATATCTCATATTTGAAACATTTTGCCATCTTGTTGTCGAAATGGCCCAAAAATGGATTGTTGCCGATGAATTTCATATTTCAAGTATTAGGCCTCTAAGGGAGGTTTGAATTGTGATTTTGAGTGCTTTTCATGACTTTTGGGCCTGACTTAAGTTCCTAGGGCTTTGGAATTGATTGAACAGGCCTAAGCTCATTTATGATGTTTCTTAAATCCATTTAGACTTACGTAAAACTGAATTCTTAGTTGTTAAACTCTATTGTGTTTGGCCCAACAAAACCGATTCCGAAATTTGATTGGATTGTACTTATATTGGAATATTCTAAATAATTTATCCGACTATCGAATGCTAAATGCCGACGGGATCAAGTATTTAGCCAAATATCGAATTTTAATTTTCGATTTCTGATTTAGGCTTATCGCCCAACAAACCTGAATTTGCATGAACTTTTTTTAAATACACCAGAATTTGGCAAAATGCTCATGCAGGCATGAAAGCTAACTTGGGCTAGACCTGGGCTTTGTTCTTCAAATTTTTTTGGACTTGTTAAAACTTCAATTGGGCCTAAATGGTGTTGGATTAGATTGGGCTTCAATCCAATATTTTTTGATATTTTGAGCCTATAGATAAGACACAATAACCAATAAATTTTTGTTATAGCATGGGGGAGGTATAGGTAAGCCTGTGTGGATCTCTAATATGAAATGTTTTGCCATTCTGTTGTTGAATAGCCCATAAATAGGTTGTTGCCAATAAATTTCATATATTAAGTGTTATGCATTCAAGGAAGGCTTGGATTGTAATTTTGATTGCTTTGCATGACTTTTAGGCTTGAGCTTGAGTGTCTAGGGCTTTAGAAGTTGATTGGACAGGTCTAAGCTTGTTTATGATGTTTCTTGAACCCATTTGGACTTGAGTGAAACTACATTCTTAATTGTCAAACTCTCTTGGACTTGGCCCAACATAATCGATTTCCAAAATTCGATTGGATTGTGCTTATATTGAAATATTCTAAATAATTTATCCAACTATCGAATACTGAATGCCGACGGGAGGGGATCTAATATTTATCCTAAGGCCGAATTCCAATTTTTGATTTCTCAGTTTGGTTTATCTCCCAACAAACCTAAAATTTCATGAACTTGTTTGAAATGGACCGGAATTAGGCTAAATGCTCATGAGGGCATGAAAGTTGGCTTGGGCCAAACCTGGACTAGCCTGACCATTGTTCTTCATATTTTTATGGACCTGTTGAACCTTCAATTGGGCCTAAATGGTATTGTATTGGTTGGGTTTCATTCTAAAATTATAAATTTTGCCCTAAATAATTTTTTTGCTATTTTTAGCCAATAGATGAGACCCAATTAACCATTAGATTTTTGTTGTAGCATGGGGGAGGTATAAGTAAGCCTATTCATATCTCACATATGAATGTTTTTGCCATTTTGTTGTCGAAATGGCTCAAAAATGGGTTGTTATTGATGAATCTCACATTTGAAGTGTTGGGTCTCCAAGGGAGACTGGAGTTGTGATTTTGAGTGCTTTGCAAGACTTCTGGGCTTGGGCTTGAGTTCCTAGGGCTTTGGAAGTTGAATGGGCAGGCCTAGTTTCGTTTATGATGTTTTCTAAACCCATTTGGACTTGCGTGAGACTGAATTCATAGTTACCAAACTTTCTTGGACTTGCCCAATATAACCAATTTTCAAAATTCGATTGGATTGTGCTTATATTTGAATATTCTAAATAATTTATCCGACTATCGAATGCTAAATGCCTACAGGATGAAGTATTTAGCAAAATGCCGTATTTTAATTTTTGATTTCTGATTTAGGCTTATTTTTCAACAAACCTGAAATTGCATGAACTTTTCTGAAATACACCAAAATTAGGTAAAATGCTCATGTGGGCATGAAAGCTGGCTTGGGCTAAACCTGGACTTTGTTCTTCATATTTTCATGGACATCTTGAAGCTTCAATTGGGCCTAAATGTTGTTGCATTAGATCGGGCTTCACCCCGATTTTTTTTGATATTTTGAGCCTATAAATGAGACACAATAACCAATAGATTTTTGTTGTAGTATGGGGAAGGTATAGGTAAGCCAGTGCATATCTCTAATATGAAACTTTTTTCCGTTTTGTTGTTGAATGTCCCATAAATAGGTTATTGCCGATAAATATCAAATATTAAGTTTTAGGCATCTAAGGAAGGCTTAGGTTGTGATTTTGATTGTTTTGCATGACTTTTGGGCTTGGGCTTGAGTTTCTAGGGCTTTGGAAGTTGATTGGGCAGGCCTAGACTCGTTTATGATGTTTCTTAAACCCATTTGAAATTACATGAGAATGAATTCTTTGTTGTCAAACTCTCTTAGACTTGGCCCAACATAATCGATTTCTAAAATTTGATTGGATTGTGCATATATTGGAATATTCTAAATAATTTATCCGACTATCGAATGTTGAATGCCAATGGGATCAAGTATTTAGCCAAAGGCCGAATTCTAATTTTTTATTTTTTATTTAGGCTTATTTCCCAACGAACTTGAAATTGCATGAACTTGTCTGAAATACACCAGAATTGGGCTAAATGCTCATGCGGGCATGAAAGCTGACTTTGCTAGACCTAGGCTTGCTTGGGCAATGTTCTTCATGGACTTATTAAAGCTTCAATTGGGCCTAAATGATGCTGCATTGGATAAAATTTTAAATTTTGCCCTAAATAATTTGTTTTGCTATTTTGAGCCAGTAGATGGGATCCAATTATCCATTAATTTTTTATTATAGAATGGTAGAGGTATAGGTAAGCCTATGCATATCTCACATATGAAATTTTTTTTCGTTTTGTTGTTGAAATGGCCCCAAAATGGGTTGTTGCCGAATAATTTCTTATTTGAACTGTTGGGCCTCCAAGGGAGGTTTAGGTTGTGATTTTGAGTGTTTTGCATGACTTTTGGGCATGGGCTTTAGTTCCTAGGACTTTGGAATTTAATTGGACAGGCCTAGGCTCATTTATGACGTTTTTTGAACCCATTTGGACTTGCGTGAGACTGAATTCTTAGTTGTCAAACTCTCTTGAGCTTGGCCTTAGAAAACTTATTTTCAAAATTTGATTGGGTTACGCTTATATTGGAATATTCTAAATAATTTATCTAAATATCAATTTTTAAATGCCGACTGGATCAAGTGTTTAGCCAAATGTCGAATTTTAATTTTCGATTTCTAATTTAGGCTTATCTTCCAACAAACCTGAACTTGCATTAACTGATTTGAAATACATCAGAATTAGGTTAAATGGTCATGCGAGCATGAAAGTTGGCTTTGTTAAACCTAGGCTTGCTTGGGCATTGTTCTTCATATTTTTATGGACTTGTTGACGCTTTAATTGGGCTTAAATGGTGTTGCATTAGATTGGGCTTCAGCCTAAAATTGCTGATTTTGCCCTAAATAATTTTTTTTGCTATTTTGAACCTATAGATGGGACCCAATAACTAATAGATTTTTGTTGTAGCATGGGGGATGTATACCTAAGCCTATGCATATCTCAAAAACGAAACTTTTTGTCGTCTTGTTGTCGAAATGGCCCCCAAATGGTTTGTTGCCGATGAATTTCATATTTGAAGTGTTAAGCCTCTAAGGGAGGCTTGGGTTGTGATTTTGAGTGCTTTGCATGACTTTTGGGCCTGAGCTTGAGTTCCTAGGACTATGGAAGTTGATTGGACAGGCCTAGGCTCGTTTATGATGTTTCTTGAACCCATTTAGACTTACGTGAGACTGAATTCTTAGTTGTCAAACTCTATTAGGCTTAGCCCAACATAATCGATTTATGAAATTCGATTGGATTTTGCTTATATTGGAATATTTTAAATAATTTATCCGACTATTGAATGCTGAATGTCAACGGGATCAAGTATTTAGCCAAAGGCTGAATTCTAATTTTCGATTTCTAATTTAGGCTTATCTCCCAACAAACTTGAAACTAAATGAACCCCTCTGAAATACACTGGAATTAGGCTAAACGCTCATGAGGGCATGAAAGCTAGCTTAGGCTAAATCGGGGTTAGACTGGGCTTTGTTCTTCATATCTTTATGGACTTGTTGAAGTTTCAATTGAGCCTAAATGATGCTCAATTGGATTGGCCTTCAGCCCAAAATTGCATATTTTGCCCTAAATAATTTTTTTTGCTATTTTGAGCCTATAGATGAGACATAATAACCAATAGATTTTTCTTGTAGTATGAGTGAGGTATGTATGACTATGAATATCTCACATATGAAACTTTTTTCTATTTTGTTGTCGAAATGGTCCCAAATGGGTTGTTGTCAAAGAATTTGTTATTTGAAGTGTTGGGCCTCCAAGGGAGACTTAGGTTGTGATTTTGAGTGTTTTGCATCACTTTTGGGCATGGACTTGAGTTCCTAGGACTTTGGAATTTAATTGGACAGCCTTAGGCTCGTTTGTGATGCTTCTTGAGCCCATTTGGGCATTGTTCTTCATATTTTTATGAACTTGTTGAAGTTTCAATTGAACCTAAATTGTGTTGCATTGGATTAGGCTTCAGCCCAAAATTGCCAATTTTGTCTTAAATAATTTTTTTTGCTATTTTAAGCCTATAAATGGGACCCAATAACCAATAAATTTTTATAGTAGCATGGGAGAGGCATACGTAAGCATGTGCATATCTCAAATATAAAAATTTTTGTCGTCTTGTTGTCGAAATGGCCCCCAAATAGTTTGTTGTTGATGAATTTCATATTTAAAGTGTTAGGCATCTAAGGGAGGCTTGAGTTGTGATTTTGAGTGTTTTGCATGACTTTTGGGCATGGGTTTTAGTTCCTAGGGTTTTGGAATTTAATTGGACAGGCTTAGGTTTATTTATGATGTTTCTTGAATCCATTTGGACTTGCGTGAGACTGAATTCTTAGTTGTCAAACTCTATTAGGCTTGGCCCTAGAAAACCTATTTTTGAAATTCGATTGGGTTGTGCTTATATTGGAATATTCTAAATAACTTATCTTAATATCGAATACTGAATGCTGACGGGATCAAGTATTTCGCCAAATGCCGAATTTCAATTTTTGATTTCTGATTTAGGCTTATCTCTCAACAAACTTGAAATTGTATGAACTTGTCTAAAATATACCGAAATTAGGCTAAATGGTCATGCGGGCATGAATGCTGACTTTGCTAGACTTAGGCTTGCTTGGGCAATATTCTTCATATTTTTATGGACTTGTTAAAGCATCAATTAGGCCTAAATGGTGTTGTATTAGATTGGGCTTCAGCCCAAAATTGCTGATGTTGGCCTAAATAATTTTTTTGCTATTTTGAGCCTATAGATGAGACCCAATAACCATTAGATTTATATTGTAGCATGGGGGAGGTATAAGCAAGCATGTGCATATGTCATATATGATTTTTTTTGCCATTTTACTATTGAAATGGCCCCAAAATGGATTGTTGCTGATGAATTTCTTATTTGAAGTGTTGGATCTCCAAGGGAAGCTTGAGTTGTGATTTTGAGTTCTTTTTATGACTTTTGGGTCTGGGCTTGAGTTATTAGGGCTTTGGAAGTTGATTGGACTGGCCTATGCTCGTTTATGATATTTCTTGAACCCATTTGGACTTGCGTGAGACTGAATTCTTAATTGCCAAACTCTTCGGCTTGGCCTAACATAACCGATTTCTAAAATTCGATTGGATTGTGCTTATATTACAATATTTTAAATAATT
>BRYE01000022.1:10647642-10650142 GCA_030159115.1 Actinidia arguta var. hypoleuca
TTCAAAACCTCAAATTTCGACAAGGAAAACAACGACGACAAGCTTAGTTTTAACCTTGATCTCCTTGACGAAAGGAGGGAATGAGCTAAGATATGCTAAGCAGCCTACAAGCACCAGATCGCCAAGTACTACAATCAGAGAGTCAAACACTGATCTTTCCTACCTGGCGACCTAGTCTTAAAAAAAATCATTTTATCTACAAAGGAGTTGAATGCTGGGAAACTCGGACCTATGTGGGAAGGCCCTTACAAAGTTGTCAAAATATCAAGGTCGGGAACATATTGGTTAGAAGACATGAATGGAAGGGCATTACCTCACTCATGGAACGCCGAGCATTTGAAGAAGTATTATCAGTGAATCTGCCGATCGCCATGATAAGAAGATCGTTTGTGCTGTGGGATGTCGCCATTCTTATAATCGCCAATCTTCATGTACGATTATAGTCTCCAATCTCCTTGTAATGATCGCTAAGCTCTATGAGAAGTAATAAAATTTCTCTTGTTTGATTTTATCGCCATTATTTGCAAACGTTTTATATCGCCAATCACGGAAATTTTATATCGCCATTCAGTTCTATTATCGTCAATATCAAGAACGCACATTCATTGCAAAAAAATAAGGCGTCTTGATTGCCATTATGGATATCGCCATTATCAAGAACGCCCATTCATTGCAAAATGATAAGACGTCTTGATCGCTATTGTGGATGTTGCCATTATCAAGAACACCCACTCGTTGCAAAATGACAAGGCGTTTTGATCGGCAAAAAACGGGTCGCTTGATTATTTCGCCATGGTGAGATTTAAATTTTGCTCGCGATAAAGCAAATTGAACTCACCTTTGATCGCTTATTAATCAAGCTTGTCGAGTTATTCGATCACCATGATTAAGTTCGAAATTTACTTTATTAAGGTGGATGAACTTAATAGATTTGCCAAGCAAACAAGTTTTATTTTCCGATCTTTGATGTCGCCTGTCTCTCCAATATTATCGCCTGAGTTAAAAGATCTCCAAGGTTATTTCTTCGTCGCTTAATTTTAAACTTGTTTACCAAAAAAATGATTAATATGAGCCAAATTTATTTTGCCAGTTTAAGCCAAATATGCCTGGACGTATTTCATCAGCTGGTCAGATTTCAATTAATTTTTGTTTGTTTGATCGCCAGAACAGTGCTGGTTCAAGTCTATATCGCCAAGACACAGAAGATACACTATAAAATAAGGGGATTTCCATTCATGGAATTTGGGGGGATTACATTTTGCAATTACCAAATTTGGCAAAAAATAAGTTATTAGTGTTTAAGGAGAAAGAGGGCTGGTATCTCTTTTATCCTTGCCCTTCTCCTTCTCCACCTCGCCATCCCCCCTTGTTTTTCGTCTCCTCGGCTTTAGCCTCTTCCCGCTCGAGCAGATCTTGATCCATTTCCATGATGTCGAGGTCAATGTTGAGGTTGGGATGGTGCTGAGCTAGTTGCCTCTTGCAAAAATCGAAACCCTCACCGAAGTATGTGGATGTTGAAGTTACTACGGCCTCTTGAAAATCATCGAAGGATTTGAACTCCTCGATAACCTTCTTCTTGGTCAGGGTTTTATTCTTCTCCAGCTCGGCCACCGCCGCTTACAACCTCGTCACCTTGTTTTTCTTTTTGAGCTAGGCCTCGGCCTCTTTGCTTGCTCATCAAACTTGGCCAAAAGTTTTTCCAGATCTATGACTCGGTTCTGAGCTCAAACCATCTCAAGCTCGGCTGAGTCTGCACAAACGAATTGAAAAGCGGAGTCGTTCCCTAAGTCCCTACTTCGGACGGTGAGGGAAGCCCCAAGCACGATCCCCTGCTACAAACAAGTTTTCGTAAATGTCTTGAATTAATAAAAATTAAAGCAGAATATGAAAATGAACAAATGCCTAACCAAGAATGTTGAAGAATTTTGTGACCACCTGATCCAGGGAAAGATTTTTCACTTTCTCCTTGTCGGCGGGAAGGATTACCCCGGCCAAGATCTTTTCTGCCACAAAGGCACTCGCCATCACAGAGGCTCTAAATCCCAGTGCCTCGCTAGGCTTGGCCGAGGTACCCTCCCCGGGGGCTACTGGCCGCCTGTTCACCACTCTGTTGGGCTTTTCGTCTTTTTAACGTCGAGTGGCGGCATAATCTCCTTCCCCTTTGAATCATCTGTTTTGCCTTTTTACTAGGCGAGGAGTCGGAGACCTCCTCTCGATGTCGCTTTTCTTTGATCACCACACCCTTGGTGGACGACGTGGTAGCCTTGTCCTTATTTTCCTTTACCTTCTTGGCGAGCTTAGACAGATTGATTCTCTTTGACATAGTTAAAAAATAGGAAACAAAGATTAGTCAATGAAAGGAATAAAATATTTGGAAAAGATAAAGATTGTATCATTCGATCTATAAGCTCGGGAGGCAGCCATGAGTCTGACCAGGACTCCGATTTAGAGTCCGAGCTTGAGCTCGGACTACTGGGTGCCAAACCTAATATGGAATCTT
>BRYE01000022.1:10655142-10662642 GCA_030159115.1 Actinidia arguta var. hypoleuca
GTAGAATAATTAGGCCCGTTTATAAAATCTCAAAATTTTGTGGGGCTAAAATATGACAGTGAGGTAAAAAATTAACTTTTTCTAGTTTGAGATGAATACAAAATCATATAGTTTTTTAATAATGAATTAGTAAGAAAATCACTAATGATTGTTAGGTTTATTAAACAATCTACGCTAAATGGGTTATGTAAAATCAAATTAACAAATCATCCGTCCATCAATAAATATTAGACCAAACGGTCGAAAACATAGAGTTTTTAAAGCCAAAAAGCAGCTAAAATATTTAGGCAAAACGATTATTTGCAATTTTTTATTTATACTCTCCATTTGTCCTTCACACTCAATTTTTTTTGGGGAGTTGTTCTATATACGCAAAATTGAACAAATGATTGTCACAAATTTAAGCGTATGAACAAAATTCATTTTGAGTATTATTTTCAAGTAACCAATGTTCAATATACAATTTACATTTGTTTATTTATATACTATTATGTGGTTTTAATTCTGATCTATATACTCATTAAATTCTTTTTGTCACCTATTAAAAAAAAAGAGAAAAGTTGTGAATGTTGATTCCTAAGGGCCGGGTTTATATGTAGTTTAAAAATGAATTATATAGGTGTAGTTCAAGTATTTTGGATTCCATTTTAAACCTATTTTAATGATCCAAATATATTGTAGAGCTCATTAAAAATCTTAATACTATAAAAACTTATATTGATCGTATACAAATCAATAGTCGATTATTATCAATTTATATCAAGATAAATGTATGTAATTCTGTATGTCACACTCATTTATTAGTTATAACAGAATATTGAACGAATACTGAATTATGTCTGATAAATGTAATTTTTTATAATACTAATTTTTATAACAGTTTACAATATGTACGATTTAGATCATAAAAAAATTAAGTTAAAAAATAGCCCCGATATGCCTTTTGAAGTACAATCCATTTAGGACAGTAGAGAAGCCATATCCATTCCTAATTGATAGAAGTATCTTTAGTTTCAAGGGTGATAATGCCACGACTCGAATTTATGAAGCCACGCATCATTAATGCTACTGTCAAAAGTATAATGTTGTCATCTTTATTCAAACCATTTAGCACAAATAATTTCATTTCCCAATCTACCATTTTTGTTCCATAAAGTTCTAGAAGGATTCCTTTTGCTTTTGTCTCGTGGAGTCCACAAAGTACTAACATTTGTCTCTTATTATTTCATAAAATAAAAATGATACCTCTACACTTAAAATTGAAACTATCAAAGGAAATTAGGCATCGTTTGGACTAAATTTAATATTCAATTTTGGGCTAAAATATTTAATTTGTTTTGGCTATGTAGCTTGAGTTTATATATTTGAATGGATTTTTTTTATAACGTTTTTTATGTCCTGTTTGGGTGGATTTTTTTCAAATTACTTCAAATCACAAATAACTAAGAAATTATTGACTAAAAAAACTATTTGATTTTTTAGTTACCCGAACAACAATTTTTTTTTTTTTTATCTCACTTTACTTGTTTAATTTAAAAGTAAAATAACTTATATTTTTAACTAACCAAAACGTAGCCTTAATGACAGGTTTAAAGCTTAAACACACTATGCCCATCTTAAATATCAAAGAAAATAATAACAATTAAGTACACTTTCACACCATTTTTCTTAACCTGTAATCCTTGAATGGGATAAAGAAAAGGCTGACGCTTTTTTGCTTGAACGGTTAGTTTGAGGCAGAAACAGCAATAAAAAATGGTGTTCTTTCATAGCTTCAGATGTAAAAAGTGAAATCAACGAGTTTATGAAACGCTTGAATAGTCACAAAAAATATATTAGGAAAGTTATATTATAAAAGAAAAGTCAAAATAAACATAGTGGGTTAAAGAAGACAACATTATATTTTTTACAGTAACTGCATTAATGATGCGTGAAACCTTGGCATAATAGATGAAAACAAACAACTACAATCATGCCAGAGTCATTACTAATTAAAAGCCTTATTCGGTTTTTTACTTTTTAAGTTAGTTGACAGATAAAATATATGATTACATATTAGCAACTTGAATGGTGCAGAACACTAGGGGCGGCTTTCTTGATTTTTTTAATAAAAAAATTATTTTTATAATGGGTAAGAGGAGAATAAAGGAAAAAGTATAGATACGTTAGCGAGTTTATATTAAAAAATCTAGAATGTCATATAAAAAATTAATGCAAATATTACCATTTTTAACAGCTTGGCCCCCAACATGGGGAAAAAGTATATATTTTGTTAGCATTTAGCAATCTTATTTTGTTTAAAATAAACCATTTTGATTTGAGTAGTAGTAGATGTTGATTTTCTTACAAATGCATTGGGATGAAGGTTTATGCCTTCTGGGAAGAAAAAAAGGTAAGGGAAAAAGAAAGAGGAAAAACAAGTTTATGCTTGTTTGAGAGTTGATGAGAGAAAGAAAAGAATATCACAAACCGAAAATCTATGCAAATTTTTTGCAAAGAATGATAAGGTAAAGTATGAACTTTTTAATTTTCAACAAAACACTCGTCAAAATATCAATGCCACTATATTCATGTGGTGTTTTATGTAATGATTTTCTTTAAGAATATAATGCATTGCTCTAGTCTTGCAATTAGCCACATTATACCAATAAGCTCATCATATTTTTTTAACTTATTTATTTATTTATTTAATTTCTTTCTATTTTTCCATGTAAGCATAGCATATAAATTTAAAATTGTGTACCAAACGTAAGGTGTTTGAAAAAAGAGGCAACATACCTGAAGTTGAAATTTTGGATTGCACCATGTAATCCAAAAAATATGTGCTCTATTTTAAGTCTATTTTAATTATCGAAATCGTTCATATTGTAGATCTTGTTAAGAATTTTAACACGGTAAAAAATCACGTTGATCGAATATAAATCAATAGTTGATCTAGAAAATGGTGAGCATTTTGGTTATTAAGGCTCAATTACTTTATCAAATACTAGAAACTATTAGTATTTATATAGAAAACGCCATCAAATGATGTGGCATCAACACTTTTCTAAGTAAAAGTATTTTTTTGTTTTGTTTCAAAGTAAATGGTTCACAACTTTTATAGAAATTTTGTAAAATTTATATATATATATATACTAATCTATTTGGTATTAATGTAATCTGAAAATTTTAACTTCCATATGATGCAATTTTTTCTGGTCAATGATCTTCACACTCTCATCTTTCTTCTGACTATGATTTTCACTCTGTTTTTTTTAATTGTACTTATTTTTATCTTTATTAAGATGAATTTACCTAATTTATCCAAATATCCACTTTTACTTCCCATCGTTCCCCTCAATCCTTAAAGAGTGTTGATATTTTCACTATATAGAATGATATTTGAGTAAATTCATCCAAAAAGAGTACAATCGTAGAAAAAAGGAGCGTAAAAATTGTTAGCCTTTTCCTTCAATACATTTCATTTTCATTTTTTTTTGTTATTATGTGAAATTATATGTTAAGAGATTTAAGCAAAATAAATACATATTAATAGAGAGTATTTTTGTCCTTTTACTTAATAACAAAAAAATTATAATTAAAATAAAATAAATATAAATAGATAGTATTTTTGTTCTTTTTACTTAATAAAAACAAAAAGAAAATTAGACCATAAAAATCATTATTTTATGGGTAAATTACAGTGACCTTCTCTGAAGTTTACCTTTAATACAGATGTCCCATGATGTTTGATAAATTACACTAACCTCCCTTGTAGTGCTTGTCGGATAACAGAGCAAACAGAAAAAGGACAATTACTTTGTTGCCCTCACATAAACATCTAAAATATCGTGAGCTTTTTAATCTCCTCTCAACCTTCTCCCATTCTTTTATGAGAAACAGATGAAAAAAGAAAAAGAAAACAAAAATATGGATGGTTAGGGAGATCTTCCAACAACTAGGAGTAATTAGTGTCCTGTTTCTTCTACTGTGATTGCTTGTGATTTTGTACATTGTTGTTGTCTTCTGTGATCAAAATGGGACCAATTATTCTGAGATTTTGTCCTCATACCAAATCCATCTCACAAAGAACAATTAACGGCTCACTCTTTCACTCTTTCCAATTTCAAAGGCCCATAATTATAAAGATGAGCAACAGAGAATTTGCAACAGCATAGAAACGAAGGACAATCGATCTTGCTGAGCAAAAACCTCATCAAAATACTTCTCTTCATTGACAACTCAATCACAAATCTAATTTATGACATCCAAATCCTTTATTTTCTGAAAAAATCTAACACTGATAAAAGAAAATATTGCAATAGAAATGACCCAAACAAGACTTCTCATCAAAGAGAAAAAAGTTCACATTTAAAACAGATTTTGAGTTTTGACGAGAAGAATTGTAGAATTTTGGGATGATCAACCAACATTCAGAATTGAATTGCTCCTAAGCTCGGTAGTTGACCTCGGCAATAACCTCGGTAATGACCTACCAAAAGAAAAAGCGTTACTGTCCGAGGTGAGGCCACTACAAAACCCTTTGGCGTGCAGATGAGATCAAAGGCGAGCAAACTAGACTGAGTAAAGCAAGAAGAGTATCAAAGCTCTCAAAGTGAGAATGCGAATGATTCGTACCTTTTCTGGTGGAGGGTGAGTGGCTTTTTATAGATGAAAAATGGAGTGCCGTGCGAGAAGATCACGACGAAATCGTCGAGTAGCTAAGTATGGAAGGAGATTCCACGGATATCACAGAAATATCTAGAGGATACCATATGGAGGTAGTACGTCAAATGTAGGAGTCCGAGAGGAGATGGAGTCTCGTATTGATCTTATCCTAAGAGAGGAAGGCGAGGTGGTGTTATAAGGGTAGTCAGGCCATTTGGGGAGTCTAGTCAAGCTCAGCATAGTTCATGAGAGGTGTTGGCGACATGATCTCTTACGACGATGTGCCCATCTTGGACAATTAGCAGGTGGAGAATTTTTCCTCATCAGTTGCCCCTACTCGATATGCTGAGGTAACACACTTGACATCATTGAGTAATGAGATATGGGGTATAAATGGATGACATAAACACGTAATGATGGCGTGCCCTAGTTGGGTGACATGTGGAGGTGCATTGATGGTGGAGCATCTCTTCGCCTTTAGACGGCGGTTATTACCTCGGAACCTGGAGAGTCGCGTGATCCTGGCCGTTGAAACAAACAGATTTCGGCCCTTAGTGCTTCCTATAAATAGGGGGTTCCACCACACAACGTACTCTTCTATTGCTAGTGATAACGAAGTGCTACTTTTGCTCCGACATGAACCTCACCCTCGTCAACTCGCCATCATCTAAATCGTTCAGTGAATATTGTATATCTTTAATTTCTAGCCTATAATTTATGACCGATAACAACGACGTAGGAAACTTAAAAAACATCTTGCCCTCCTGGATTTCTGACCATCTAAGAGAAAAATCCTACATGATGGACGAGGTTAACCAACTTCCCTCCTCTCCTAGGGTAGAGTCTCCTGACAATGAGAGAGTTCTCATGGTAGATGATCGACCTCCGCTCGAGAGGGAGATAAACATCATGACTTAAGATGACCTAGATCGTCTTAGAGAGTCATGCTCTTTCCCTGTTGGGATCCAAACTAGGCTCCTCGAGGACGATGAGACTATCGTGTTTACTCGCCCGAGCGAGGTGGCCTTTTATGAGGCTGCCTTTCATGTTAGTCTATGTCTCCCTCTCCATCCAACCATCAGAAGGATACTTCATTTTTACAACATCTGCCCCACCCAACTTGCCCTCAACGCATGGCGAAGTATCATCTACGAGGTGGTGCTATGGCGATTCTACAAGTGCGCCTTATCTCTCAACAAGTTTAGGAACCTATTTAGCTTGTTCAAAAATCCCAAGCCAGACTCGAGGTGGCTTTACTTCAAGACGAGGCCAAGCAAGACCCTACTTGGGGGGTACCCCAACAACGTCAAGGGGTGGAAGAGGAAGTCCTCCATGAATGGTTTGAATGTCACCTACTGTCGTCTTGTTATCAATATATCCCTTTTTAGGCAAGTCAGACTGCGGATGATAAACAACAAACTTTCTCAAATAATCCCTTTCAATTAGGTCGGCGATCTGCTCCTTCAACTGAAAATAGTCTTCTGTATTGTGACCGTGATCCTTGTGGAACTTACATTACTTGTTTTTGTTCATTTGGAGAGGGTTGGTCTTGATTTTACCCAACCACTTCACAAATTTCTCATTTTTGATCTCCATGAGCACCTAGGCTATAGGAGCATTGATGGGAGGAACCATCAGGTCGGGTCGGCAAGGTGGTGTGCGCATCGATTGTTAGTTCTCCTTGTAGCATCTCGATTTGACCTTTTGCTTTTCACCTCATCCCTATAATTTGCTCGCTAGGTGTCAAGCTTCTTTCTTTTGTGATCATCTCTTCCTCGTCTACTCCGCTTGGCTTCAATCAATTCTTCCGCTGCAATGTACTTGTCAGTCGTGCTCTAGAATGTCGACAAGGTTTCTATAACATTTTTGGAGGGAATCGAATAATGGACCCGGGCGAAGTCCTTCCATCATGGCCATAACCACCATTTTATCACTGAGGTCTTCCACTTCCAGGACGGCCTGATTAAAACTCTTGATATAATCTTTTAAGCTTTGCCAATCTTTTTGGTGGACTGTGAAAAGGTGAGAGGTGTTCTTCTATTTGACCCTGTAGCTCATGAAATTGGCGACAAAGAGCCTATTAAGATTGCCAAATGAGTCAATGGTTTTGAGAGGCAGTTTTCTGAACCATGACCTCGTCGACCCCTTCAAGGTAGTTGAAAAAGCCTTACACATCATCTCGTTTGAGTACCCTTGGAGCGAAATCAAGTTCTTGTACGAGTCCAGATGATCCATGTGATCCGTCCTCCCTTCTTACACCCTGAGCTGAGATGTCAACTTGAATCTAGACGAGACCTTGACTCTTATTACCCTCTCTGTGAATGGGGCTTAGTTTACCTTATCAGAGCATTTACAATGATTGGGGCATTTGCACTGGTATTGATGGCATCAATCTGAGCATTCAGATCCTTAATCTTCTGGGTGGTGGACTTATCTCGGCGCCGATGTGTTTGGTTGTCCTAGCGAGGTGACCTTCCTCTTCTCCTGGTTTTCTCGCCACCCATATGATGAGTCCAGCTAGCGGACCTAGACCCTGACATTGCATGGCTCCTTTCTCTCTTGTAGTGCAAACTTGGTGATTGGTTTCACCAACTTTTGGTTGAATGTGCCTGGCCAGTGCTTTGGTGACTTTGAGAGTCGTGGTCGCCTGATCGGCAAGAACGGTGAGATATATCAACTTCTTCTGAAATAGGGGTAACGGGCAGTGGATTGTTTGTGGCGAGGTGTTGTACTAGGCGTGCGCTGATCTCATTCATGACTCTGATCTACTTGGCGATTCCATGCATTTCACAATGGATTCCCTCAATATCTGGAGCTTGGCTAATGTTCACCATTGAATGTGCTCTATTATCT
>BRYE01000022.1:10715142-10717642 GCA_030159115.1 Actinidia arguta var. hypoleuca
TCTGCCCATGTCATCATTGCCAAATTATGTGTGGCCTTTACTACATCCCACCAAATGAGCGCCCTGCCCGAAAACTGATACGTGGCCGCTCTAATACGAAGAACATCTTCATCCAACTCGATCATCTCAAAAGCGAGATTGATCATCTTCAACCATAACTCTGCTTCAACCGGGTCTGGTTCCCCGGAGAAACGAGGTGGGTCTTGCCTTCTAAACTCTCTCATGGCGGATTGAGCCTTAGGCTCCGCCGGTGCTCGGTGTACAACTGGCTCTGCTGCCACGGGAGGTGGTGGTGGAGGTTGTTGTATCTCATCTCGTATGGCCCGAACAAACTCTCGAAGGGTTTCTGCCATGAATTGAAATATTTAGGGTGCCTCGTCGTGACCACCCGGTACTGAAGAAGCAAAAGATGCCCCATCAACTCAACCTCTGCCCCTACCTAGGCCTCTGGATCGGCCCCCAGCTTGTGCTAGAGCTCGGCCCCTATCACGGCCTCTGTCACGTTCTCTTAGTCGAGGCGGCATAGCTATACAAAATAGTACCACACCAGAACACTTAACTATTATCAAGGGATTAACACAAATATTGCAATTTATTCATCATACTCCCTCACACTTTAGCATTCTTACACGTATATTTGTACTTTTTTTTTTACCAGTTCACCTCAAAATTTTGTACCGATTCACCAAGAACAGAAAGTTTTCAGCTAAAGTTGTACCGGTTCACCCCAAAATTTTGTACCGATTCACCAAGAACAGAAAGTTCCTAGCTAAAGTTGTACCGGTTCACCTCAAAATTTTATACCGATTCACCAAGAATAGAAAGTTCCTAGCTAAAGTTGTACCGGTTCACCTCAAAATTTTGTACCGGTTCACCAAGAACAGAAGGTTTTTAGCTAAAGTTGTATCGGTTCACCTCAAAATTTTGTACCGATTCGCCAAGAACAGAAGGTTTCTAGCTAAACTCAAGCACACGTTTGGTGCGGGTCATCAAGCAGTGTTAACAAATCACATGTATAAAGCACTTATGCAATTTCATTTTATAACCACATAGGCGTGCAACACATAATCAATAAGCATGTGAACACTCAACATCAAAGTTATGAAATACTTAATAAGTAAAAACATGCTTTTCATCACATCAACACAACGTTCAACAACCGTGAATAACGTCACCAATCGATATCCAACACCTAACCAAACAAGACTTAGTAAGTCGAGCGAATAATCCAAACAAGAAAACCCTCATATATATACCTTATAGTCTTGTCGAGTTAGATGCTAAACACAAATCGATAAAATTAAACACTATAAAAAAAATTATATTCATGTTCACTTAGCAACTCATTTTATTTTAACCATAATGCAACACACATGCACACGCAGAAACAAATAGACCACTAAGATCCCATAGTACCAAGGTATTCCAACCTGATTAGCTCTGATACCAATCTGTCGCGCCCCCAAAACCAAACCACGGGAGCGAGGTCAACAAGTCAAAGAATACGAAGAAAGGTCCTACGTGGACCAATCAAAAGTGCAGAATTTAAAGGGATTATCCTACATGGACACCCGTTGAAAAATCTAAGTTCGGTACAACAATATTAATTTTAAAAGGGCTAAACTTTTGCCCAAATGAGATTAACATCAAAACAAATCGCTTTACATGTTTGAAATAAAAAGGGGCTAACACGTGCCCAATAATGGATACATGTAACAAATGTAATTCAAACCTATCCTAAGGTTCTAAATTATCCAAAAGAATTACATGTTTTTACTCTAAGTACCACAAAACATCCAATGAAGCTATATCCACGAGAAAGTCTTCAAAAAGACTTGAACACGGTCAAATCAAGCCGAACTTTTACCCTTATCCTTTTCACCTAAAAGTGATTTTATTTTGTTTGATTAAGCACGACGGCTTAGTAGAATAATATTGTAAAAATGTCATACTATCTCTAAAATCATGAGAATGAAATGAAATGCAATGAAGATGCCACCAAAGCGATGAAACCAATCAAATGACTTAAATGCAACAATGCCCATCCCAATGTACACACACTCTCAACACCGGATTATGGGCCACCCACACAAGAAGTTTAGCTAAAATCAATCCCCGGGAGCTAACCGAGTAAAAATTGGAGTGAATGTTTATTAGGGAGCCATCTGCCCTTTTCCTCACCACCACACCCACATTCGAAATTTTTATCATTGATACCCCTCCCTAAGGGAGTATGATTGGACTGCATAATTATAGTCCAAAGGCCACTAAATTATCCTAAGTTATCCCTAAATTAGTTTAATTATATATTTTTATTTTGTTTCGTACTAAAAATCGTGTTTGAGTTCATTGCAGGAAATTATTGATAAAGAAGAGAATTTGAAGCCATAAAAGTAATCATTCGTACTTCGGAATGGAATGAAAGATGCGTCGTTGGAAAAATTTCACAGAAATATATAAAGTCATGTCTTACGAGCGTAGCGAGAATTGCACTCCGAAC
>BRYE01000022.1:10727642-10732642 GCA_030159115.1 Actinidia arguta var. hypoleuca
CATGGCCAAACAATCAATACCATTAATGGATATTTATGGCCCAAGTCCAAACCCAAAAATAAATATCAAAACATTACACGGGTAGCTTAATTTGACTAGTTTCTTTCTTGATATTTGAAACAAGGAAGAACACTGTTAAGGCTCACCGGTTAAGGGGTTGGCCGGAAATCCTTTCTCATGCTTAAGTTAATGTTCAAAAGAGAGAGATGAGAAGTCAATTTGACAGAGTTTCATTAGGGTTAGATTGTTTACTTGAGCTCTCAGTTGAGCTTCCTTTTATAGGTGATTTCACCTAGTGCCAGAGTTATGATTTTGATCTAGGGGACACCAATTAATCACAATTTAAAAAATATTTTTGCTATAAGTCACCACAGTAATAGTAAAAAATATTTTATGGTAAATATACTTTTATAATAGTATGTAAATAAAAAAATAAAAATAAAAATATTCATTTATAATTTTTTTAATAAACAGATTTTTAGTAAACATCAAACAAAGATTAATAAAATCCTTAACTTTATCTTAATGTGAAACAAGACTCGTAGAAACACTAATCTTATCACACAATCAATTAATTTAACAATCAAATCAAAATCCCATATTTAAACATAGAGTCCTAATTTTTGAAATCATCGTGCTCCAGTGCGGGTGAGATTGAGAAGCTTGGATACAGAGAGGGGACTAATTGGACTTGGAAGAAGAGTTGGACTTGAGAATAATACGTTTTAGAAAAACATTTTTTTTTGTTTAAAATAAGATAAATATTATTAGAAATACCAATATCGCATTAGTAAAAACTTTAGTAGCCTTAAAAAAAATCATAAATTATTTATTAGACTTGTATTGTTTCTTTTTCTTTCCACTGTTTTCATATTTTCATTTTATTGTTAAGTGAGGCACTTTCTCAAAAGTAAAAAAAATTAGGGGTTTTAAATTAATTTTGTGAGGTACTAATGTAATTTTATAGGGATCTAATTAATATATCTTTTTTAAACATAAGGATAGTAGTAATAACTAAAACTTCTAGGGGTCTTGTGCCCCTTTTGTTCTTTCATTCCTTCTACCCCTGACTTCACCTTTGACCCCAAGTTATCCATAGTCACGTGCCTTGCACATTCCCACGTTTCCCTCCCCATTATTTTCAACGAAATAATAGGAATGTTTCTCTAAACGGGTTAATGAGGTTGGCCTCCATTTGCATGGCATGGGCATGCGTCCAATCTGGTTGTGCCACGTATAAGATCCAATTTTACTTGAACTCGGCTTTCTGTCCTCTGATTTGTCCAACCCAAGAAGCATGCCCCCGGTCCAATTCATTTGGTTTTAGCCAATCAATTTGTTTGGCCAAATCCATGCGTCTAACTTGTTGGACCACGAAACGTCCAACCCAATGGGTCTATTCGGCCCAAACTCGAACCCAAGTATATTTTGGGCTCCTATAATAGCCCCTTAGCTCTCAATTTCCTTGGAAATTGGGAGTTGTTTGTGAGTTCGGCCATCCAAAGACCATCCACTAAATTGTCTCCTCTGGTGCTTCGGCTTTTACGTGCCCTAGGTGTCAGCTAGACTCTTCTCAGAGGACCTTAGCTCACTGATTCTAAGACCTAGGTTTTGGTTCCCACCTGGTTATGGAGTTCGGCATTGGATATCTTTATCCAAAATTCAGTCTTAACTTCCTTTTGATTTGGAGCCCGATTGAATTTTGTTTATACACATAATTCAAAACCCTGAAGTTTGCCTTTAATACACAAAACACCCTTGACGTTTAAGATATTACAATAACCTCCCCTGAGATTTGAAACTTGTAACAAATTTTCTCTAAAATACACTGATCATCCCTGAGATTTTGGGTTAATATACAAAGCATACCTGAAATACACTGACCACTCCAAGGGTGCTTCATGTATTAACTTAGAATCTCAGGGGTAGTCAATGTAATTTCTCAAAAATCAGGGGACATCTATATTAAATGTAAACTTCAGGGGATGTTATTATAATTTTTCAAATGTCAGGGATATTTTGTGTATTAACATAAAACCTCAGGGGTGGTCAGTGTATTTCACCCAAAAGATTAACTAAAACTATCCAAAATTAGAGGCCCACCTTCTATTTTTGCTTTCCCTTCTCTTCTTGCCTTTCTCTCTCTTACTAGCTTCTATACAAACCGTATATAAAGCTATACACCTGTCTACCTACATATTATATATATAACGATAACATGTGTGTATATATATTTACTCTCCTTTAAAAAGTGGAAGCCAACGAAGTGTTTTTATACTTGATGCTATAATTCTCATGTCATGTGAAAAAGATTATAGAACCCATTACACAACCATTGTAAGAACTCTCTTTTTAGGGCTACTTCCATCTCATGCTTTTTAACCATTTAAATTCTTCATCCTCAAGTTCCTTCCCATGGAAGACCACGGATTTGTTTGTTACGTGTGTCACTCTTTTTCTTGATTATATCATTGTAACAAATGATATTGGAAACTGTTGTGGTAAAAATTTGGGGGCCAGCAACCAACAGTCAGAATTGCTCTTTAAACTCGATATTTAACCTCGGCTATGACCTGCGTAAGAGAACAAATGTTACCAGTCGGAACGAGGCCGCTACAAGCCCTTCTGGTGTGGAGATTAGATCAAGGCGAACAAGTTAGACAGAGAAAGTATCAGAGCTCTCCAAGTAAGAATGCAAGAGTTTTCGTACCTTTTCTAGTGGAGGGGAGCGGCCTTTTAGAGATGGAGGATGAAGAGCCGTGCGAGGAGATCATGGCGTAATCCCGAGCGACTAAGTATGGAAGGAGATCCCGAGGATATCAGAGATAATGGAGGAAGATGCCATGTGGAAATAGTACCACGAATGTAGAAATCCTGGAGGAGGTGGAATCTCACATTGATCTTATCCTTGGAAGTGGCAGACGAGATACTTGACCTCACCCATAGGCGAGGTGATGTTACAAGGGTGGTCAGACCATTTGGGGAGTCTTAAGAGAATTTGGTATAGATCATGATGGGTGTTGGCGACGTGATCCTCTTGGCGACATGCCCACCTCGTGCTATCAATAGGTGGAGAATTTTTCCCTCATCAGAAACCATTTAAAAGATTTGTTGTTTTCGATCGTTTGAGCTGTTGGATACCTGAAATCTGATTTGGATTCGCTTTGATTCCTCTCCTTGTCACCATTAGGCCCAGGAACTTCCCTAGTCCCACCCCAAAAGCGCACTTTGAGGCATTCAGGCAAAGCTTCCTTGCCTTCAGGATTTCAAACACTTTCGCTAAGTCACCTAGGTGGTCCTCCCTTTACTTGTACTTGATGACCATGTCGTTGATGTAAGTTTCCATTATTTTTCCTAGAAGATGGTTTAACATCTTCATCACCATTCGTTGATAAGTCTCTCTAGCATTTTTAAGACTGAACGGTATCACTTCATAGCAGTACACTCCTCTTGGCGAGACAAAAGCAATCTTCTCTTCATCCAGCATGAACATCGCAATTTGATGGTACCACCTATAAGCATCCAGGAAACTCATTTGCTCATGTCCGACCGTTGTGTCCACGAACCAGCCTATCCTTGGTAGGGGGAAAGTCTTTTGGAAAAAACTTGTTCAACCTTGTTAGACTAGTGAAGTCCACACAGACTCTCCACTTTCTGCTTTTCTTCTTCACAAGCACTGTGTTGGCTAACCACTTAGGGTATTGGACTTCCCTAATGGATTATGCATCAAGTAGTCTATCCACCTCTTTGATCACGACTTCGGTATGTGCCAAAGCGGATCTTCTGGCCTTTTGTATGACCGATTGGGCTTGGACTTGACGTTTAATTTATGATAGATAAATTATGAGTCCACCCCAGGAACTTCATACGGTGTCCAGGCGAACACCTCAATGTTGTTCATTAAGAACACCAACAACTTAGATCTTGTTAAAGGACTTTAGTTTGATTAGCTACTTTGAATAAGTCTTTGATTGACCTAGTCTTTAGGATTTTTTACTAGTTTGTTTTTTGGTTTACCTAGTTAGTAGGAGCAATTCATATTTTCATACTTTAGTAGTTCCTATTTTCTTGCTTCTATCCATTTGTTTTCTAGACTATATAAAGGTTGTTTGGTTTATCAATAAAGATGTGCAGATTAGTACATTCTACTTTTTAGTTCCCACCATGTGGAAAGTCTTTCTCTTCTTCAATTTGGAACAATGGTATCAGAGCCACCAAGTGAAATAGAGAGTGGGTATAGCAGCAGCTCTCTATATATTTCATTTGTTTTCTGTTTTGCAGCAGCATAGGAAAACGATGACTTCGAAAACTTTTATGCAACCAGCCATTTAACGCTTTGATGGTCACTATGACCATTGGAGCATTCTCATGGAGAATTTTTTGAGGTCCAAAGAATTCTGAATATTTTTGGTTTTGGAGTAGCAGGACTAGCAGAAAGGGCGGTGCTAATAGATGTTTAGAAGACAGAGCTTGAAACAAACCATTTTCTAAATTCCAAATATACAAAAAAATTATATTTTTCAAATTCCACATGCAAATATTAAATTTATCGAAAATTTAATGCAACAACGTAATATATGCTTAAGTTATTTTTTTTACTGTTCATAGGTGTCGACACCTGAAAATTAGGTGTCGACACCTGGCGTCAGTAGCCAAAATGTCGAATACACTATTCAAAAGTGTCGACACCTAAAAATGAGGTGTCAACACCCAACTCACTAATTCTAAATTTTTTTCATATAAATTAAATTTTTCATTTAGGGTTCAACACCTAAAATAATGCCCCAATAGACTTTATATAAGCCATTAACACAAACTCAAAATCAAATCCCACAAGAAAACCCCCCTTTACGATCTTCATTATACACCAAAGTTTCCATTTCAAGTTAAATACTCAAAATAATGTCTCAATAGATTTCATATAAGCTATTAACACAACCCCAATGAAAAACCTCAACAAGTAAATCCCTTTACCTCAAATTCAAGCAACGAAATGCTCC
>BRYE01000022.1:10737642-10740142 GCA_030159115.1 Actinidia arguta var. hypoleuca
ATTTATAACTGCAGTCATTAAGAATAATGTCATTCAGAATTTTTCCAACACGTATGTCCGTCGGGTCTAGGAAGCATGCCCCCGGTCCAATTCATTTGGTTTGGCCCAATCAACCTGTTTGACCAAATTCATGCGTCCAACTTGTTGGACCACGAAGGGTCCAGTCCAATGGGTATGTTCGGCCGAACTCGGACCCAAGTATATTTTGGGCCCCTACAATTTCCACTCAGCTCTCGTTTTCCCTGAAAATTGGGAGCTGTTCGATGAGTTTGTCCATCCAAAGACCATTCGCTAATCTGTGCCGTCAGGTGCTTCGCTTTTATGCGCCCTGGTGTCAACTCGACTCTTCTCAGAGGACCTTAGCTTGCTGATTCTAAGACCCTGGCTTTGGCTCCTCGCCTAGTTATGGAGTTCAGTATTGAAAACTGTTATCCAAAATTCTGTCTCAACTCCGTAGGGATTATGCCGTACCTGACTATGTCTCTCTCACCCCCCCTCCACAGAACGACCTTAGAGTAGCAACACAGGACTCGATCCCCGTTCCAATCCTCTTCATTATAGGGCAGGGGGAATTCGGCTTCCCTTGGACGTACCCATTCTTAAGGGAATTCTTCAGCAAAAGCAATCTCACTTTTATGTAAGTGTCTTGCAACCTTTTTAGGATCATTAACGGCCTAATCCATCTCGTCGTTCAACACAGCATCGTCATCACCTTTCGGCACATCATTTTCCGTTATATACTAGGCAAAAAGTCCGGACGAAATGGGTCCTGGTATCTCCGGTATAGGTACGAGTGGAAAATGGTTACCGAACTCCTTGATAAGGACAGACACTAAGATGACCTTGTATACGTTGGGGGTGGTTTCGAGTAGCACCTGATCACCCAACTTCGGATTTTTCGCTTTCCCTGGGTGGACGATAGTCCAGGTCTTTTACCTTTTTGTCTTACAGGTAGAAGTTTCAGTCGGTGTCCCTATCTGTTCGGAGTATAATGCCTTGAGGACTCTTCTGAACAGCACTCCACGCGATGCACGTGTGAGCATAAATAAAAATATTTTTTTATTTTCTTTTCAAAAAATGAGTGAGAAAATCTTAATCTGCTCCTACACATTCATTGCAGACAGATCAACTATTCATAACTTTAGCCTTTTTAGTCAATTTCAAGTTGACTAAAAATATGAATAAAAAGTCCAATTTTGAAGTCGTCACCTAGTTATTTGTCTTGAAAAGTTATATTATATACAAACTCCGTAGATAGGATTAGTCACAATCATTTTTAAAGATGGATCCGGAGGCTAAGGTACTATGATGGTCATGACTCAAAAGTATTTTTTCTTTTCCTTTAAAAAACATACAAGAGAAGAAAAATTGATTCCGCTCATATACATTTATAGCAGAAGACTAACAATCAATGATTATTTAGCATTTTTTGTCAATTCTCGTTTGGCAAGACGGCTAAGATTATTGACAAGAGCTATAATTGGAATCGCCACCTAATCATAGGTCCTAGGAAACGATATAATATACTAACTCAGTGGATAAGCACAGTCTCTTTCATCCCAAAAGATGATGGGTTCGGGAGCTAGGGTACCAAGTGGGAAAACGTTAGACACCAACTCAGCCTAACCCCATGGTTAGGCTTCACTCAACATATTTAGATTTATTTTTAAATAAATATTTAAGTCATGATGCATGAATAATTAATTATGCAATATGCGAGTGCGAAAAAAGTAAAACATTAAAAAAGGAAAGCCACCACAAAAACCTAAAAATTTAAGATCTATCATTGTCCCCCCAAATAAATATGTTTATTACAAGGCTTCAATAATTTTTCTTATATAACGTAGGACAATGATAAAATTCTAATTTTTAAAGTTTTTCTGCAACCACACAAAAAAATAAATAAATAAGAGAAACTACATCTAAAAAATTTTGTTTCTTCGATCATTGGATTGCACTAACCTTAGATTTTTGCTGTTAGATTGCTTTAGATTACCTTCGAGTTCAAATTTCAAATATGGAATTTTGGAAAGCCTTCGTTGAACTTCTTGGATGTGTTTTTTGCATTAAATAACCATAAAAAAAACTCTCTCTTTTTTTTTGTATTTCTTGTTATATTTTTTTTTTATTTTTTGCTCAAATCTCTTTTTTTTAATCTCACAATTTTCTTCTTTCTAATAGTTTCTCTCTCTAAAAATTTTCTAGCCTTAAAATTATGAAGAATAAAGAATATTGATAGGAGTGCCTTGGGCTTTAAAATAAAAATTTACCGCTTCAGAAAGTTTTGGGGAGGTTTCATTTTCTAATGAAAGAAAATATCTTTGGGTTGATTTTCACCATCTAGGAAATAGAGTATTCAAAAGAATATTCTGTTTCTTAGTGGGAAAAAATAATAAAAATAAATATTTAGTTTTTTTTATAAAAATATTTTTGGGCTAAAAAATAATTGGGCCAAAATTTAAAAAGGTTTTGGATTTAAAAATATTTGACTTTAAATCAA
>BRYE01000022.1:10750142-10752642 GCA_030159115.1 Actinidia arguta var. hypoleuca
ATATCATTCACGCCAAACAAAATGCAAAGCCAAAGTGACCTAAAGCAAAGTTGGACCTTCATCTCCATTTGTAGGAAAAATTTTAACCAAAAGTGATTACCTATGGCAAAGTTGGACCTTCATCTCCATTTGTGGGCAGAAACTTAGTTGTATCATTCAAAAACCTGCTACAAGTATCAAGGACTGCAAATGATTCGGTCATTGCAATACTTTGTAATATGCGTCGCCAATGTTCTCTCAAATTCGGCTAGTCAATGAGGATGATGCTCAAACAACCTTCTCTTTTAATCATGAATGCTCTCAGAAATTTGCAAGCAAAATGACACTCGAATGGATAATCAACAAGCATTTTTTTTTCTTTAAAAATTCTAAAGACACAATGACAAGATATGACATACACTTTTTTTTTTTGGGGGGGCGGGCGGGCAGGTTAATTCAAATGGTTATGCCCTTAATAGAATGATAGACTCCTCGGTGAAGATAACTTTTCTACTGTGTTTGGGAGCTATCACAATAAGCTCAAAGATTGAGATTTTTTCCTCATGGTCATGATTTTCACACACTTCAAGTGAAGTTCACTCGTGACACTTATTCGTCAATAAAACACAAAGATCTTCAAGAGTGTATAATCGTAATGTCATCGACATTTCAAACATTGCTATGCCCATAGCCTCAAGATAGAACATACCCCTTGTTTAACAGTTCAAAGATGTTCATCCTTTGTCTTCACCTTGGTTTATGACCCTAGTCTCAATTATCAAATAGATGTCGCATGCCCTTAGCTTCAAATGCAGAGCTTTAGTCTCAAAGCAAAAAGGTTGATGCCTCTGGTCACAAGAGCAATAATGTGTTGGTCGTTAAGCGAATGGAAGGGGTATATGCCTCTAGTCTTGGAACAAGTCCATACGTTTTCCCAAGCAACAACCAGGTCCATCTAATTTGAAGCCAAAATGCTCATGCCCTAGTCAAAAGGGTCACATGTATTCCTATTGTCTCAAATTCTTATTTCTAAGTCATGCTCTCCAATTGAAAAGGACTTTCATTTGGACCGTAATTTAGGCTGGGGTTAAGGGTAGAGAAACGAAAGGACATAAGGCTCAAACATTTATTATTTTTGGGTTCTCAAGAAGGTTAACAACCATCTTTAATTACCACATTTGTCAAGATCTTTTTGTGTTGATCAGTGCTACATTCATTGATTTCTATTGCAATTTACCTCCTTGAATTTGGGTTCTTCTGCATTTGAGTATGGGATTTCTCATTCTCTCTCATCACTTTCCTCTCATTTTTTTTTGGTTTCTATATTTATTTCTATCTTTCTTCCGCAAGTTTCTCCTCTTCACCCCCAATGTGGAGGATGGCTGTCTAACGGTTTTTTCACGAAAGAAATGATTGGATAATCGAGTATTTGGGTAGAAGAAAAATGGCCTTTCTTCACTTTGAATCACATGGCACACAAACATTATCACAGACACAACAATAAGGCACTCTTCTTTTTGAGTCTGGTTATTTTCCCCTTCTTTGGCAACCTGGTGTTTCTCCCAGTTTGGAATTGGTATCTATAGCTTTTGTTTTTCAATTTTCTCTCGTTTATTCTCTAACTTTTGCCCAGACCACCCTTTCGGGTTTTCAATCCAGTGAGCTTTTTTTTTAACAACATACACCGACACAACGTGAAGTTTCAATTCGTGGAAATTGGGGTCAAACAAAGGCTAGATTCTTCTCCAATACTTCGATCTTTTTCAAATCTTGAAACAGGCCATAGCCAGGCAAGTGGAATATCTTTGTACTTTCAAAAAGAGTCAACAATCATTAAGATACCTTTAAACGAAAAGGTGGAAAAAATTCTAGATGTTTCAAGGAATCATCCTCAATGTTCAAGTTTATTGGGTAAGTTCCCTCCATGGTGAATTGGGCTCCCGAGGAAAAAATGTTTTTACAAGGAAAGGGCTGAACCCTATTATTCGTTGATAAGTCGCTCTGGCGTTTTTAAGACCGAACGACATCACTTTGTAGCAGTACACTCCTCTGGAAAGATAAAAGTTGTCTTCTCTTCATCTGGACCGAACATCGCAATCTGATAGTACCCCTGGTAGGCATCCAGGAAACTCATTTGCTCAAGTCCAGCGTTGCGTCCACTAACTCGTCTATCAACTATATGGGAAAGCAGTCTTTCAAACAAACCTTGCTCAACCTTGTGCAAACAACTTAAGTTCACACAGACTCTCCACTTCCCGCTTTTCTTCTTCACCACCACTGTGTTGGCTAACCACTTAGGGTATTGGATTTCCCGAATGGGTTGTGCATCATGTAGTCTGTCCACCTCTTCAATCATGGCTTTGGTATGTGCCAAAACCGATATTCTGGCCTTTTGTATGACTGACTAGTTGGACCAAGGGATTGATGTTTAATTTGTGAAAAATGAACTTCGAGTCCAGCCCAGGCATTTCATACGATGTCTAGGTAAAAAATCCTCGATGTTGGACCAGGTCTTCCACCA
>BRYE01000022.1:10792642-10797642 GCA_030159115.1 Actinidia arguta var. hypoleuca
CTTACTTTACTAAATTTAAAACATAGTTAATAGCTCAAAACAAATTAATGAGATTTTTGTAATAAATGAGAAGGCTTCATTGCCAACCCAACCCCATCACTATGAGAATGGAGTATAAATTATTTGTCTCATTAAGTTTAATTCGACTCAAGCCTCGGCTAACTTTACTCACCTCGAACTTGGTTAGTTAAATTTTTATTAAACATGATCTCAAACTTGCAAACAAATAAATTTGAGCACACTAAAGTTTGGCTCAACTTGGTACATTTGAAAACCTATATTCATTACATAAGGCTATAACGTACAGTAAGATTTGAGAGAAGTTGTAGATAGCTAGCCTTACCCATACTATTATTTTTTCTCGAGGATAGATGATTCACATAACTAAATCTCGCACAACAATGCTGGAAGTGTATTGCACTTGACATCACGGCATGTCAAAACCTCTAAATTGTATTTGAATCAAGAATTTGGTGAACTAAAAAAGAAATAGAGCACAACAAATTCTTGATTCAAACACAACACTAGTATGAACTATTTGTATTCTTCTAAAGAGGTATTTTCTCTATCTTTTAATGTTTAGGGGTGTCAAAAAAGCCCGCCTGACCCAGCCTAAAAGTTTTGGGTTCGAGCAGTGCCCATCGGGCTCCCGTCAATATTCAGGCCGGAACAGGATCCCGAAATCAAAAATCCTCAAGCCCAGGACTAGTCCAAAGTCTAGGGGTTTACGGGCTTGGGCTCTGGCTTCAGGCTTGGGTGGGTGGGTGGGCGGGTATCGGGCTTTTATTCTTTTTGGGAAATTTTAATTACCAAAAAAAGAAGGAAAGAAAGGAGGAAAAGGAAGGGAAATAATGGAAATGTAAATTTTATTTTTTATTTAAAAATTAAATAGTAGATTTATCCTACTATAAAAAAAGAGTAAACGTTAAACTTAAATATTAGATATTAGTAAATTATGATCATAATAATAGTAATAACTATGAAGATAACAGTAATAAATTAATTGAAAAATTACTATTCTCATCCCAGTAGCTACTAGTTTATTGCTGCAAGTTTGCAATTAGTGGTGCCCCTGTTGCGGTGGCCTGGGGGGTAGGTTAGGGCAGGCTTCGGGTGGGCTAATCTAGCCAGCTTCGGGTAGCATATTCAGTCCGAGCTTTGGCCGCAACTCTTAGGCCCAAGCCCAAATACTTCGAGCGGGCTTGGGCCCTCTTCGGGCTGGCTTTTGGTCACAAGTATCGGGTGGGTTTTGAATTTCGGGCTTTGGGTTTTTTTTACACCCCTAATACTGTAATACTGTTGATTGTCTAGAGCTGTAAAAATGGGCCGGGCCCACGAACCCGATCAGTCATCGAATCGTTACTATAACAGACCGGATAAATTTGGCCCGTTAAAAAATTTATTCAAACCGAAGCCCATTAATTAACGATCACAGGCTAGACAGTATTTTTTAAGTTTGACCCGTTAAAAAATCCAACCTATTAAGACTCGTTATTGAGACAAAACTGCCCTGTTACTTTGGGCCCTTTAGTCCAACCTTTTAGCTCATTATTGTTGAGCCCGTTAGCTCGTTATTGTAGCTAAAAAACTATAAAAAATTTGAATATAGTAAAAATTGAACTCGAGACCACTCTTGTGATGCGAAGCACAAAACCACTTGGACCAACCTCTCACTCGTGTATTTATGCGTTATATTTAATATATAATTTTTTTTAAAGTTTAAATTTTTTTTAATTTGGTGGGAATTGAGCCACTTAGACCACCCAATCATTCGTTTATGTAATTGTTATATTTAATATATAAACACTTACTAAAAGTAAAGTAAAAGTAAAAAAAAAAAATTGCCGAGTGGGTTGGGTCAAGCCCGAACCGGTACTGTAGCGACCAACCCGCTTCTGTAGCGTACCGGGCTATTGAATTGGACAGACCTCTGAACTAACGATCTGAACCAAGTCTGAACCGGTATTGTAGCGGTCTGAATTTAGCCCGATTCATAACCGATTGAACCCGTTACTGTTTCAGATCAAGTAGTCCTAAACCGGCCCAATTTACACATCTATAATTGTCTATCTACATCTCACATGACATGAGAAGAGAGAGAGAGAGAGAGAGAGAGAGAGAGAGAGAGAGGGAACAGAGAGCTTCCAAGGGGAAGAAAACAGCTGAATCCTCATTGTCAAAATGGGCCTGCCTTATTTTTAGTATGTCACTTGCCCCGTGGATGTGTTCTTTGTTTTTGGAATTTTGTACGGACAAAGCTCAGGCAAGGCCAAGGGTGGACCCGAAATACCAGTATCTGTACCAAATATTCTGCTTTGTTGTTATCTTTATTTATCCTTCTTAATGTATGGTATGTCTAAGCCTTCATCATAAAAAATTCATCTTGATTTGATGTGTACAATCAGTGAATTTTGAAGCAAACTAGTTGTGACTTTCAAACTTTAGCTTTTGTTTGGATACTGGATTTGCTGAAAAGAACATAAGAAATGAAAACAAAAATGAAAATAGAAAAGTTTAACGATTTAATGTTCGAGATCATTGTATCATTTACTTTTTTTATTTTATTTTTCTCATCAAATACTTAATCCAAACACACCCTTAATGTTTTCCCAAGGCTACATTTGGATCCTTAATGTTTTTTCCGTTGATAGATCCAAACTTTAATGTACATATGCTAACCATTTGTCTTGATACAAAGTACTAATACAAGGTAAAAATTTAACCACCGTTCATTGGGTAGTGGTTAGTATTTTTCTTGTATTAATACTTTGTTTTGTGCATCGTGATTTGTCTTTACGATGAATCCTCTATTAATTATGTAATTAGTGGAAGTTTTCATTAGTTTTGGTTGTTTGAAGAAGCAATATTTACGTGTTCTCATCGCATCCATATCTTGAGTTTTCGAGGATTCCCAATCCCATATCCGTATCCGTATCCGTATCCCTGCTTAGCCAATCATTTCGCTGATAACAAACACCAATGGAAACATTCTCAAGCTCTCACAAGCCAATTCAACTTCTATCTTGGCCCTGCCAAGTAAAATTTTTTGTATAGCTTTCATATTGCTTCCACTTCATTAGATAAACTAGGTCTGCAACGTCACTTGTGCTAAAACTATATTGGGAAGCTATTTCTACTACTATGCTTTATAAGTTTCCAAGTTGAGCAACCAATAAACAGTTTCACATGCTTGATAAAAGAGAATATAATACGGTTGAATTTCTCACCAATATAATTTATAAAAAAAGAAAAGAAAAGAAAAGAAAGAGTTCTCCCAAAATGAAGCCTTGGCTCAGCCTTACTAAATGTGACATCTAAATTTTAACCCAAGGGGCAACAAGGCAATACTCCCATTCAAATACAGTCATGTCACAAGGCATTTGCTCAATAATCAACGTAATCAAAATTATGGAAACACTATGCAATATAACCTAATTTATCACATTTCCAACTCAATCCATCTTTTTAAAAACCTAACATCTTCGGTTATTAGAAGATGATCCAAGTCATTTCATAAATCAAACTTCTTGTTGAATCTCCATAATTATCAAACTAGTTGCAATTCTAGGGAGTAAAAGGCTAAAACTCCACATGGCATCTCATATATACTTCTAAAATCATACTTTTCAGTACAATTCATATGTGAAAGATTCACCAATCCACTCGAAAAGCCAAAAGTTAAGACAAAGGGTTGCTTTCCATTCTGTCAAATATAACCTCTACGTATACTAGCATAAATTAATCGTATTTTATTAGCGCCATCAGTGCCTCATCTGTATCCAAACACACCATATATAATCAGCACACATTGTCCTATAAGTCGCAACCATTTTGATTGATAACATCCGTGATAAACTTGTAAACTGCCTAGGTTCCTTCATCAACAGAACGAAAGCCTGCTACCATGGAGAAAAAATCCAATTCAGACATTCAACTTCCACTGGGTTTTAGATTCCACCCGTCCGATGAGGAGCTCATCGTGCACTACTTGAGAAACAAAGCAACATCAAGTCCACTGCCAGCATCTATTATTGCTGAAGTAGATCTTTACAAGTGTAACCCTTGGGAGCTACCAAGTCTGTTTCACACGCAACTCCTCTTAATTTAGTCTTTTTACATGGAGGTTAAACTTTAAAGTTAAACTTACTACGCTAACGGTAACCTCTTTTATACAGATAAAGCATTATTTGGTGAGGAGGAATGGTATCTCTTCACCCCAAGGGATAGGAAGTACCCCAATGGAGTAAGACCTAATAGGATGGCAGGTTCAGGTTATTGGAAAGCCACGGGAACTGATAAACCCATTCTCAGTTCATGTGATGGAAAGATTCTTGGAGTGAAGAAAGCTCTAGTGTTTCATAAAGGACGCCCTCCAAGAGGAACTAAGACCGACTGGATCATGCACTGAGTACAGATTGCCTGAAGCAACGATGTTGACTTCAGGGCAAAAGGGGTGCATGAGGGTGAGTTGTTTTGAACGATAGTTAACCTAATATAGCATATATTCTTACTAGTGAGAAAGACAAACCGGACTATTTGGCTTTCATTTAGCAAGAGGTAGTTCTTATGTTTAAATAAGGGCTTTCCCAACGAATCATTTACTCGTCTTTTCGTGCTTTATGAATGCTAGCTAAGGCAACCCCATTAGTTTGAAGTAACACCTGAGATATTTCGTATGGACGATTGAAGA
Organism: Actinidia arguta var. hypoleuca; assembly: GCA_030159115.1. Taxonomy (NCBI): domain Eukaryota; kingdom Viridiplantae; phylum Streptophyta; class Magnoliopsida; order Ericales; family Actinidiaceae; genus Actinidia; species Actinidia arguta. The sequence goes on from BRYE01000022.1 coordinate 10,797,333, forward strand.
GCTCGACAGTTCATAACACTGATTTGGTAGCAGATAACAACTTCTAATCCATGAGAATTGTTTGTAGGGGTCTCATTATTTTTCTCGTTTTGGCTTTCATACAAAGGTCAAAATAACAAGAAACAATTGATCGTCACTTTTCCTCAATTTAAGGCAAGGTTTGACACTACAAGGCCAGATCTTAGGGTTCTCTCTCCCTGCAGTTATTTCCTTTGTTTTTATTTAAGTATTAATTTTGGGGGAGGAGATTTGGGTGGGTGGGGTGTTCTAGGGGTTAACATTTAAATGGTTTTGAGGAAGACAAAATTGA
>BRYE01000022.1:10825142-10835142 GCA_030159115.1 Actinidia arguta var. hypoleuca
CATGTATATGAGGACTCGGTCGTCTGGTTCAATTGTAAGTGTTCTTGGAAAACTAATCTTTCTGCCCATTTTGAGCGAGTCTCCTCTCATTAAAATTCCATTGGCCAAATTTCACTAATCATTCGAGAAACTTCTGACAACTTATGTGGTCATCTCATCTAAAGTTTTTTGAAATTTCATTAATCTTTTTTTAAAAAAATTATTATTAAGATTTCTCTGCTGTTAATATTTTGGCAAAAATAACTAAAGTGGTGCTTTTAATTAGATAGGTAAATAATGTTATGTGATATTATTGTTACATTGAATATTTACTCCTCCACATGGCCAGGGATCTAAATACGGAATGATTTTGTAAAATTTTATTTTTGTTGGACAACATGTAAAAGGGGATAGGAAAAATAAAACTGCAATTCATAATCACAAAATTGAAATCCAAATATCACATTTGATAACGAAACGTCTCAAAGTTAACCTCTTAATCTTAACTAGTTACAAATTCATAAATATTATCCTTAGGCTATGTTTGGATCTAGATTTGATGAAGGAAAAAAATAAATAAATTAGGAGATCCAATCGTTTGAGACTATTGAATCATTTATATTTTTTTATTTTTCTCACCAAATCTTCTATACAAACACAGTCTTAATGAATTTCCAGATAAAAGCACATATAACCTCATGAAGGTATATACAAACACTTGCTTTGTCTCAACTACATACAAATAAACATATAAAATATGACAAAAACTCACCTACTTTACCGCTTATGGTTCCTCAGCCGTACGTCATGTTAAATATTACTAATTTTCAGAAGCCTTAGTCCAAACAGAGTGTGAAATCAGTGAATTTGTAACCATTCATGTTTATCCTTTTTTTTTATTTGTGGTAAATAAAATTTAATAATTTACGCATGTTTTGTTATCCAAAAACGAAATAAAAGCGTGTAAAGTCAAAATATACAGCAATATACATGGTTCGACAAGTGTGCTTGTGTTCACGAGAGGGAGAACATGAATGCACTATGGAGAAAAGAAAGATTACAAGGAGGAGAAGTCTCTCATCACTCTCTCTGTTATACTTCTCACCACTTTATCTCAACCTCTCAATCTCAGCGTATCAGTCTCACAATTCTGATATTCTCTTAGTGGAGGAACAAAATAAGACTCTACGGTGTTTACCAAACATGCAAAACTCACAAGGTTTCACCGCGATGCCTTTGTCAACTTTGATTATCACCTTCTTGACCAACGTAAACCCTTTCTCCCCCATTAAACCGAGTCAATTATGCCACAAATTTGGCGATGCTCCATCTTCAACTTCATTGAGGTTGTCGCCTCAAATTTTTAGATGGGTATCGTACAGTGTACCGCAAACATGTCCTTTGTTGACAACTATAGCCTCTTTTGTCAACTTCCAAGTGCTACTGCCAAAGTGAAGGTCATGGCCTTGTTTATCAAGGGCTGTCCCCAAAATAAGATTTAACCAAAGGTCGGGGACATGTCATACATTCTTCAATGCCATGGTGCACCCAACCTTGGTATTGATATACACACCTCCGATTCTCACGATCTTTGAATTGCTCGTGTTGCTAATCTTCACCGTGCCAAAGTCTCCATCTTTGTACTTCATGAAGACATCCTTACTGGGTGTGGCGTGGTATGAAGCTATTGTGTCTACCACCCACTCAGCATCGTGGCTTGCAACGTGGAGGCATTCCTTTTCTCCAACGAAGAGTATTGCTATCTCTTGTGATATGGTGAGCAAGGTATCACCATCTTCATTCTTTGGTTACTGATAGCCATGTCCTTGCTCCTTTTACAACTTCCGACAATCTCTCCTTATGTGACCTTTGATCCCACAATGATAGTACTTGATCCGGCCCGTCTATGGATTTTTGCCATCTCAGGATCTGCCTTGATCTTGAGACCTTTCTCTGCTTTTGCTTCTGCACCTGCCTCAACCTCTACTATTGCTCCCTTGGGGATTTCCTCAATTCTTAGTGACTAGAGCATGTGTCTAGTCTGGGCCCGTTTCCTTCCTCTTTGCCTCTTCATTGAATAGGGCATCTTTGATTAAGCTTATAGATAGCTTGGTCTCGGAAACAGAATTGTTAATAGAACCCACTAGTGTTTCCCAGTTATCTGACAAAGAACTGAGGAGCAATAAGGCTTGTATCTCATCATCTAGCTTCACCTCGACGGAGGCAAGATGATTAATCAGGTTCCAGAGCTCGCTTTATGTTCCGCCACTTAACACCCGCTCTTGAGCTTCAAGTTCAGGAGCCTCATTATAAGCAGGGTTTTATTATGAGCAGTCTTTGACTAGTACATAGTCTCCAGCTTATGCCATAGATTGTACGCCTCCATCTCATGGGCAATATAGTGGAGTACCTTATGATCAATACACTGTCTGATACCCAACGGTTTTCCGATTGCTTTTCTTTAAGTCGGCATCTTTCACTACATTCGGCTTCTTCCCTTCATTCTCTATGGTATTGTACAAGTCCTTCCAATACAATAGATCTTCCATCTGTTGTTTCCAAAGAGCATAATTCGACGCTATCAACTGGATCATGGCACTCGATGATGAGTCTTTCGCGGCCTTCGCAGTCATAGTATGAATATGGTCTTAGCTACTCTTTTTTAGAGTCTTCAAAGTAGAATCTCACAACACATAGTGCATAATTGCGTTCAGAATGGTCAATTTAGTCAAAATCACCTTTTACTATCCAAATTGCAAATTTCCAAACTATTGGGACCTAAAAATTAGTTGCAATAATAACCCTGATTTAAAAATGCAATTTCTTGTATTCCTGTAGACGTGGCAGTGACAAAACAAATAGAATATGATGAGGCAATGACGTGGCATATAGAAGTTGAATTGTTGCTTATGTGGTTGTTGATGTGGCAAAGACGTGCTAGAAGGCATGTCGTTTGTGCTCTGGATCAGCTGGCTAGGGATGACTTCAAATGACGTGGGCCTACATGTCATTTTCCTCCATTTGGCGTGGGTGGGTGTCGATTGGAACTAACGCATCGAAAGTTGTGGCGGCGCGTGCAAGTGCGTGTGGACGTATGCTTGGGACAGGCTAGATTAAGTTAACGTGTGGAGGTGTGTGTGAAGACGTCTAAGCCTACGATTTGCACCGTTTGTCTCGTCTTGTCGCAATTTACGTTGTCGTATGCTCAAAACTCAATTCTGGACAACTTCGTTTTCTGACCTAGATCGTGAACTCACGAAACAGACCTCTGATACCACTTTGATAGACCAAAAAAAAGTAAAACCACATAAAATAAACACACACAATAATATACGTGGTTCGACAAGTGTGCCTACGTCGGGAGGGAAAAGAGTAATGCACTGTGGAGAAAAGATATATTACAAGGAGGAGGAGTTTCTCGGCACTCTCTCTACTCTACTTCTTACCACTCTCTCTCTCTCTCATCCTCTCAATCTCAGCTATCAATTTCACAATCCTACTCTCCCTTTCATAGACCAAAGGAATGAAGTGATATACGTTTAATATGATACTGAATTGATATTCTATCTTAGCTAAGAAAACATATCACAACTAAAAGATTAACTCAAGAGTTTTAATTAACTCAAGAGTCCTATTTTTACATCAACACTCTATGTGACCCAACTAGATACGGCCCGAACCAACATATTTATTCTTTTTAAAGCATTGTTGCTACACGCACGCCTTTCTAACACAAATTTAAAGACATTCATTTCACAATGAATCAATCCTACAATACGTGAATAGTGAACCCCCACCCTTTGTAAGTCGTTCTACTAACTAACACACATCTATAAAATCACTTCCATCGATATATATTGTGATTTATTATTTGATATTCAGTGGATGTAAATACAAATATCTTGAAATTAAAGCTTCATTTGGGTTAGGTTTTTTTTTAGTGATTTTTTTTAGTAAATTTTTTATTTTTTTTAGTGTGTTTGGGGTGAGTTTATTTGGGATGATTTTTTTTGTCTCAGTTTACCTTTTTAAATCAAAAGTGAAAAAATATAGTTTTCTTAGTTATCCCAAACTGGGCCTAAATAAAATGAAGTTTCCGTATATTCAATTGTAAGAACATATTTTTTCATAAAATTTTAGAACATTTAAGAGTCTATTCACTTGCTGATCCTCTCCCTCTGACCCCTAAATTATAGATAAAACACGACAAAACTCAGCTCGTTAAATTTTCAAACTAAACTCCAATAACTCATTACTCGTCTTGTTCATTACAGCCATACTTAATTATGGTCCCTCTACCCATAATTAATTAATTCACAAAACTTACTCCAAACACTAGTGTGAACTTATTCCAAATACTAGTGTGAAGTGAGTGAATTTCGAACTATGCATGTTTACCCTGTCCTTCTTGCTTATTCCCTTCCCCACGTGAACCTGAATTTATTTGCATGATATTTATTTTTATGTTCTAATGTTGTCACTTATTTGGTAGGTAATGGTAATAATTAATCATAGTCTCACGCAACAATTAATTTGTACATATTTAAGTGCCAGTGTCAAACCGCCATCAGTGTCTAGATAGACCGCCACGGTAAAAGTGGGGGCTGGTTCTAGATGAACTCCCATTTTTTAGACGGTTATATTTTGATTTATATAAGTACTGCTGTATGCTTCCAAGCTTTGTTCAGATTGTCTATGTCGAAAGCAACAAGCACCACTGTTTATTAAGCTTTTATGGTTAGAAATTAGAAAGGGTGAAAAAGTCTTGAAAATGACAAGATGTGTTCTTAATTAGTGTTAAAATATGGAAAATGCTTATAACATTTAGACATACATGTAGGGTTGGTTTTCACACATTATAATGAAAACACAATTCTTCGGATCGTACTGGGTAAAGTGCGAACACTCGCAAAACTAAACAAAAATAAGAGTGTCTGATAAAGAGGTTGGTCATAATATAATCTTTCAATACGTACTGAAATCAGCAAAATGTTATAAAAAGAGAGGAAAAGATTTTCTCGTATCTTTAACTAGGGCATATCTTCAACGATGTCCTTGGTGTCTTGTTCCGACTCAGCCACATCCTTGTGTATTCAGAGCATTCTTCCCTATGAGGATCGGTTTCTTAACTTGACAAGTTCGGTTCATGAACAATACTCTTATCTCCACCGTTCTATACACTTTCTAAAATATTTTAAAAACAATAGGATTTCACACTTTGGCCTGGGCATTGGGCGCTTCCTGAGCAGTTCGAACACATGCTTCCTGAAAGTTTCAGATCCGAAAATATTGAGCAACTTCAAGTGACCCAACTAATATTGAGAGTGCATATAATTCATAGGATAAGTAATTTTATTTACCAATAATGAAATAATTTCTTTTATCTTAATTTAAGCCGTTAATGAAGATATAATTGCGTTTTTAATTAATTGAAAAAAATATATCAAGGCTGACGAATTGTATTTGTATTTGTATTTTTTTTCTTTTTGTTTTCATTTGATTTCGGACTTCGTTTAGTATATATGACAAGCATTTGTCCCAATTACTTGATAAATATGGCAATGTTATTTTTCTTTTTAATAATTTTTTGCATATAGCCTATAATAAAAAGTCCGACCTAGTCATTGTAGATCGTGATCCATCCATCTGAATCTTTCTTCAAATACTTTTTGGCTTTGAAATCAATTATTGTGGGCGTTAAAAGAATTTTGATAATCATCTAGATTTTGCCCATTACATTATATGTCATAGACTTTAAGGGGGTAAAATTGTAACTTACCCTAGACTTTACTAGCAAAGTTCTTTGGCCCTGTTTGTTTGGAGATATGGCATACGTAATTACAAAATATATAAATAATGAATATGTATAACATGGTTACATATTTATCTATACAAAAAAATATTTTGGCTCCCCAGAAATTAATCATTTAAAAAATTTTAGGATAGTGAACCTATATAATCGAAAAATATTTTAATAAGTACCAATATAACAATGGGTTTTTTCGAAAGGTAAGGAAAACAAAAGGAAAAACAAATCATGAATAAGAAAACAATAGAAAGAAAGAGAGGAAAGCCCAATTTGATTTATTTTTTTGAGATTTTTTAGTTGTTTTAGTTTTTGATTTTTTTTTCTTCTATATTTAGTGATCTTTTTTCACCGTTTGACCATTTTTTTTTACTTTTTCAGTTTCTCCAAAAAATTTATTCAAAATTTAGGAAAAAAATCCATTAAAGTCAAAAAATTTATTTAATTTGTGAAGTAAAAATATTTTTTTTAGTGATTGTTTTTTCAAACTAGATAAAAATATTTATATTTTCAAACTTCTCTCATTAAAATGAATCAGAAAAGTATAAAATTTTGATCAAACGAAAGAAAAAAATTCACTAGGAACGAAAAAACTCAAATGCTAAAGTAATTAAAAAATCTAGCCCAAAATGGGCATTAAAAGAAGGGAGAGCCAATGAGAAAATAAATTAAAAAAAGACCTATGATAGGAAAGTAAATAAGATAAACCAATAAAAACTACAAGTAAAATTTTAATGAGTGAATAGAAAATTGAGGAGTGCAATATTTTTTTTTTTTTAAAAAAAAAGAGACATGTGAAAAACAATAAATAGGAAACATAACTCATTTGTCAATTGAACATACACAAATTATGTTTTTTTTTTGGTTCTTATTATTCTGCTTAATTCATTTTTTGTGTAAATAATCTTTTTGAATTGAATTTTTTTTATAAATGAACGGGATCTAGATAGCAAACCTTGGGGATAAGTTTACATTGTTTGGTAAAAAAATTAAAAATTAAAGGATGCATTAATTCGTAATTTAAAAAAAAAATAAACACGCTTGTGGGAATAGGGACCCCACATACCCTCGTCCCTAGATCTTAAATATATATAGGCGTGAATGAGAAATGTTGGGCCTAATCCTAGAGGTGATTCTTGGAGTTGATTGATTCGTAATTTAAAAAAAAAATAAACACGCTTGTGGGAATAGGGACCCCACATACCCCGTCCCTAGATCTTAAATATATATAGGCATGAATGAGAAATGTTGGGCCTAATCCTAGAGGTGATTCTTGGAGTTGATTGCTACATAATTGGCTATTCGATCATGTAGAATATCTAGACATTGGATACGATTTGCCTATGCAAAGAAGGAAGGCCCACTTAAATTTTTAATGCTTGGATGACTAACCATTTAAAGTAGTTTGAACTTGAGATCTAAGAATAAAAACTCCTAAACATTTATCAATCAAACCAACCTACTAGGTTGTGAATGAGAAATGTTGATAAATGAAATGAAACAAGACGTATGGCAAGGGAACAACAACAACAAGACGTGATCCCACGGGCATGAAGCCCTTGACTTTACCTTCTTACTTGGGCTGTATTGACTTCTGACCCTTTACTTTCCTCTCTCTCTCTCTAACCCAGAGAGAGAGAGAGACTAACGTCAGCGAACCAAAGTACACAGTGAGCAGCTCTCCTGTTTGGTCACATAGAATTTGTAGGAACCCATTATTTCATATTCCCACGGCTGATGATTTTCAAGTTTTTTACCTAACAGAGCTGTTCTTTATCAAATTTACCGCACCCAAGCGTTTTTAAACCTATTTACTGGATTAAATTCAGACACTTTTTGTAAGTTATGAGCTAAAATACAAATTCTCATAAAATTGTGAGTTGAAAGTACAATTTTAGAATAAATTAACTCAGATTTTACTTCTATACCATGACTTCAAGAGAAATTGTATTTTTAATATACGAATTCGTGAGAAATCTTGTTTTGGTCTCATAATTTTAAAAAGTGCATGAGTTTAATTAATAAGTCTTAAAGTGCTTGAATCGGTGAATTTGATTTTAAATTACTCGGATTTGATAAAAACACTCGATGATTTTCACACATTTTCCCCCTTCAATTGCAATTATTATTTATTTTTATTAAATTACTGAAGTGTCCTTCTATGTAGTTAAAAGAAAAAAAAAATTAAGTAAAAATACAAGGATATTTGAGTAATTTCATCTAGTAAAAATTTAAAAAAATGAGTACAATTAAAAAAAAAGAGGTGTAAAAAATTAATATCCTGGCACAATTTAACAGAATAAAGTGTATTATATATCTTATAAATGAATTATTATTTGTAAGCTTTTCTCTTCTCAAACACGTTCCAATTGTTATATTTATTAAATAGAATTATAAAAATATTTTTTTATTTATATTTTTTAAAATTATTTTTACTCAAATATTTTAACTACTTAAAAAATCATATGAATAATTTTACTCTGTAAAATTAAAAAGAAGAGAGCATTTGAATAATATGAGTAATCATGTCATTACCCAAATGACATAACTTAGTCTTCGAGGGTAGGATAAAGTGAAATGATCAAAATTATCAAGCAACTAATGTATCTTAATTCGGTTTCTCCCAAACATGGAAAACATACAAATTATGCCACTAACACATATATTTATACACATTATTAGGACTATAATTTCAATTTGTTAATATGTGAGGCAAAATATTTTTAATTTATATTTATTTTAATTTCTCTCCCGAATGTTCTTTTGAGTGTTAGTATGTGAATCCGTATGTGGATGTAATTTGAAAAACATTTGAGATTAAATATGCAGCATATGAAAGTTCGGATGATTTACAAAACTACACAGACTAAAAGGGCAATTTTAAGATAAAAGTCACTCGCTCCACCTTGCGAGCGCTGCTGCTCACTGTATAACAATCGCTCACCCACCCTGTGAGCGAATTGGCGAGCCACCCAACAACAAAATTCGCATTTTAGTATTTTGATATAAAAGGTGAAAAGTTGTTTTAACTCACTCGTGTCGTTTTTGAAAAACAACATACTATGATTTATGTGCTCAAAAGTGTTTTGCATGATCTATTGATTTAGAGGTGTTGATGAGTTCTTAAGAGTTTGCAAACCAATCAAACTTGAAGAAAAAGTCTTTTCAAGATGTTTGAGGGCACGGTTAAATGCTCGGTGGATTCCGAGTTGACTAAAGAGGTCGAAGCGCGAGAAGAGTTGCACAGAGGAGATTCTTGAGAATTCGATAACGAGTTCGACATCTAGGTGTGTGGATTCACGATAGGATTATGAGAAACTCTTGTTTCTATTCCTTTGTCTATAATGTTTTCTTACCTTGATCCTGTGTTTTATTTTCATACTGTTGGATTTTTCACATATATCTGGTGTCATTTTATTTATTGCATCGTTTACTACTTATATTGTGATTTGATAGATAGATGCATCGGTATTATTGATTCAATTGATAAATTTGCAATTAGAATTATTTTTCGCATATATTTCTATAAACTTTCTCATATGAGGTGTGTGGAACTCATTACCATATTGTAGACCTCATACATCCCAAAGTGGTACAAATGTGTTAAAAATTTATGATTGTCATATCATTTTTGATTGTCCATTAGGAGGTATATATTTAGCATTTTCCATATTTTATAGATCCTGTTTGACTGGAAGATTGTTTCTAGTGAGTTTTAGATATGATAGCTAGGATCATGAATTAGTTAGGGGCATTTAAAATCCATTAATTTTGTCAAAGGGGTTTGAAACAGGATACTACATTTGCGGTCCAAATTGTATGAACATTTACGAAGAAAAGTGAACGTGGGCTGCCTTGTTTGCCCAGAACTCTTCTATTTCTACTTTATTTGAATTATTTGCGGTCCAAAAATATGTACTTTTCTGTAAATTACTAAATTTGATAACCATAAATAAAAAATTTTGTGGTAACAATTACGAATTTACTTTATGTAATTGGCTACTATATTTAGCAAGCTTGGCCTCGTTTGGCATGTTTGCTTCTTCGCTTGCTCTAGTAAGTGTTTTTTTGGATAATTATATTAGGATTTTATTTATCAAGCTTATTTATTTATAGTTGTATCTCACCACGTATTGTAACCAACAAAAGTCTTTGGTCAAGTAAGATAGTCAATTCAATGTAAGAATGATGATGTGACAATCCTTTTTTGTATTT
>BRYE01000022.1:10847642-10850142 GCA_030159115.1 Actinidia arguta var. hypoleuca
TTCTAACAAATGTAAAATTTTGTTCAAATTTAGATAAAAAAAAACAAACAAACTAAAGACAAACTACTTAAGTAAGTTTTGTCAAGTAAAAATGATTTTTTTGGTGTGTTTAGTGAATTTGTTTATTTAAATAAGATGAAATTTTTTACATTTTAAAATTTCTCTCGTCCAAATAAATCAAAAAAATATAATTTTTTGATAGAATAGTTGTAATAATTCACTAAACATCAACAAACTCGAAACTAAAACACCAAAAAAATATCTCAGCCAAACTGGGCCGAAATTATAAAGTTGAAATGATGATGAAAGGACTGTTATTGTCCCCAGTGAGGGTGGCGGTGAAGGAATAGAGCCATGCCAAGTAGAACATGCAAGACTTATCTGAAGAGATAAATTCCAAAAAAAAAGCCAACTGGCTAAGAGAATGATAAATGCGATGGTTTTCTAAGCAAAACAAATGACTCGCCTTCTGATAAAGGAAAAAAAATTGATATATCATCCGAAACAGAAACTTCATATAACTCATTGTTTCACTCCCTTTTCTTTTTTTTTTTTTTTTAATTTAATTGCTAAGTTTATTCATAAACCTTTTGGGTTTTCAAAATGGGCTAAAAACAAAACAAAACAAAACAAAACGAAACAAAATAGTTAAGTAATCATTTATACTGTCACGGTATATTTGTTATCCGAAAATTCAAGATTTAAATTTAACAATTTTTTTTTTTAAACGTAAAAGCCTTAACGTTCAAAGTAAATTGATGGTCCATTAAAATTGCTCCCTAAACTTTTTTACTGAAAAGTCTATTAAAAATGTATAATTTGTCTCTCATCAACGTAATTCTTGCGTCCACCATTAATTCTACTCCTATGAAAGCTGTTACGTATCTTATTTTTTTTGTTCTTTTAGGGTTAAGAAAATTATTTTGGTTCATGCAAGGAAAATGGGGGGCAATGATCAAGTGGGTGAGGCCTCGCAATTCTGTAATCTATAAAATGAGGTGTCAAACATCTATCGCAGAAGTAAAATCATAAAAACCCACACGTTGTTAACACCGTTTAGCTAACAAATCTGACGAAAAATATCAACTTCATTTCAGAAACATGAAACTACAAATGAAGTTTCTTTACTTATTAGAATTCTTAAGGGAGGTCGGTGTAATTTAACCATGAAGATTTTATTTATAGAGTACTATTTTTTCAAAAGTTTTTTTTTAACATAAATTAGTATTAGAATAATGTATTAAAGCTAACTTTCAAAATAATTTTTTTTTATAATAATAGGTGTTTGTTTTGAATTGAATGATTCACAAACCATCAGATCATTCTATTAGGAAATTTTGTACATATTTTTTTTTAACGTAAATTATTACTATTTATTTATTTATTTATATGTCCACGTGTTTTTCCAAATAGCTTAAAGAAAAGTAGGTTAGCCTACTATGTGGACCTCATTAATTTTCATAGTTAGATATACTCCATCTCTTTTTATGTGGAACTCCATGGTTCGTCTTAGCATTGGATTTGCACTACCCACGTCACAAGAATTTGTCTCCACCTTTCCACTGGGCAAACTTGCTTGTCTTTTCACATGTGGATCTTGATGTTTTAATGAATGCATGACCGCATCTGCTCTTGTCCAAGGACCCCTCCACTTTCTGTTTTTATTGGCTTTGAAATTCATTCTCTATCCTTTCACTCCCACCACATACCACTTGAAAATGATAATTATTACTTTTCTTGTGGTCATTAAATGTGTAATAAAAGCTTATAGTATTTGTTGGAAAATTAGTTTAATGGCTAAATTTATTTGTAGAAAATGATATTCTTTCAGGGTTTTTATACAAAAAATAAATAAATAAATTTTAGTAGGTAAAAAATGCACAAGTGGTGATTCTGAATGTTCAAATTACTGAAATAGTGGGTGTTTAATTTGTTTTGGAATGAAACATGTACAAACAACTATATCATTCTGTTTTAAAATTCTTATATATCATTCAATTATGCATATTATTACTCTTAGTTTTTTTTAATTTATATGATAAATTTTGCCAAATAAATGAAATTTAGATGCTCTGATTTAGGACACAGCTTTGTGGTTCAATTTGTGGACTGCCCTAGTGCACATCAAATATTTTGAGCTCATTTTAATAATCTAAACCATTCATATTGTAGACTCCATTGTAAAGATCGTACTGTAAGAAATCATATTGATCGAATACAAATAAACATCAGTTTAGTGTTGTTTTATAATTTAATAAATGATGTGGCATATAGGATTATATGAATTTATCTTGATATTGATCAACTATTGATTAATTGTATCTAATCAACATAACTTTTATAGTACTAAACTCCTCAATGAGATCTTTAATATGAACGTTTTATATCATCAAAATAGACTTAAAATAGAACCCAAAATATTTAATTATACTGGAGTAATCCAAAAATAAACTGCAGATATTTATTCTCTCTTCACTCCCACCGCATCTCACATAAAATG
>BRYE01000022.1:10862642-10870142 GCA_030159115.1 Actinidia arguta var. hypoleuca
TGGATTAAGAATTTGGTGAGACAAAAAGAAATGAAAAAGATAGATGATTCAATTGTTCCAAATGGTTGAATCATCTAGTTTTTTTATTTTTATTATTTTTTTTTTCTCACCAAATTCTTGAACCAAATATTACCTTAATTGGAAAAACATCACCAAATAAAGTTTTATATAGCCTTATATATAAAACTTTATCTGTGAATTATTTTCCAAAGAACTATGATTAACAATCCAACCAACCTTTGTTTTCTAGCCATTGAATGATGACCCAACCCTTTTTGTGGACATTTGAACAATATGCACTCAAGCCACTTGGGTGTATGTGCACTATACATTGGAGACTCTTTGGAGATAGTACTGCTTCTCCCATTCCCAAATAAACTATTATGTACTCCAATAAAAATAAAATATGCAATGAAATAATTTTTAAATTAGATATAGGAAAAAAATAAAAATTGAAACAAGGTGGTGGCGTACGTAGGGTAACGTGGTCCTCTACCCCAAACTCAGCACGTCCATTTCAATTATTCCTCTCTCATACTTGATTGGCTGATTCAAACTCTATAAGTTATTTTTACTCATCCCATATCTAATCCAAACTTTATTGATTTTGTCCTACCCAATTTCATACCTGTACCCAACCTATTAATTCTGTCTCAAACCCTCGATCCTTGATTAATTAATCAACAAAATAAAAACAAAATTTTAGTAATAAATTAAAATAAATCAATTACAAATAAAGACACTCTAATTGAAAAATTACAAAATATTAATGACATTTTATAATATTATGCATAATCGGGCTAAATGACTTTTTCACCCACACCTTACCAAAATGTCATGGAATATTTTTCACAAATTCATCCATACCTTATTAAAACTCTTCCAAACTTGTTCCATTGAATTGGGGTAAGCAAGAACCAATCAGTTCTTGATTTTGTTGCGATGGCTAGGCCATATATATATATATATATATATATATATATATATATATATATATATATATATATATGGGGTGAAATGCACTCAAAACTGCTGGACCTACTGTCCACTTTGAGCCGGAGTTAGTTCGTTAGTCGATTTGTAGCGTCCGATGAAATGAATGATTGATTACATGGGTCCCATAGCTACCACCTCACCCAACGGTGGGCACTACGTCCCTGTCTTATCCGAATGATCCCCAGCACAAATGATCTTACAATTGAGTTTAGATGCTATCCAGTACTACTGGAAATTCATTTTGGTCACATGGGGCCACTATTACTAATATTAAAATTGGACAAATTACAATAACATCCCCTAAGGTTTATGTTTAGTTTAAATTATCCCCCAACCTTATGGAAATTGCACTGACCTCCCTTAAAGTTTAAAATTATATTACAATTTTCTCCCTCTGTTAGTTGACTGTTAAGTCAACTAATAGTTTTGGATAATATCAGCAATAAAGTTTTGTTAAAATCCAATTTTACGCCCTCTCCCCTCCTCCCCTCTCTCACTCTCATCTTGCATCCACCACCACCATCTCCTCCTATCACCATTATCACAAACTTCCCCCTTTCTCCTTATATATGTGTGTGTGTGTGTGTGTGAACAACTCTCAAACCAAAAATTCTAAAATTAATCTCCAAATCAACAACTCAAAATTAACAAACTCCGAGACCTAGATTCCAAATTGAAGCTTTCTTTGAATGATTTTGGAAAAATAAAACCCAAATAGAAATTGTCTTTTGTGTATTTTGGGAAAATTTTAATTCAAATTAGATAAAACCAAACCCTTACTTTTTTTTCTTTGGGTGTGTGTGTGAGAGAGAGGGAGAGCTTTGTTTGGGCTGCTCTATTTTTCGTATTTTTGTGTGTGTGTGTGTTTTTGTAAGTGAGAAAGAGAGCTTAATTTGTGGTGGTTGCTTTTGTTTTTTCCTATGTGTGTGTGAAAGAAAGACATCTTTGTTTATTTTTTGTGTTTTAATTTTTTTGTGTTTTTAAGGAGAAGATAACCAAGTAATTTGACATAACATATTGGGGTATTTAAGTAATTTTGTAATTTTTATCAGCACATTAGGAGATCAACTCTACCAGTGGAGATCAATGTAGTTTCTCAAACATCAAAGGAGAACTTGTATTAAAGGCAAACTTAGGCGAAGGCAATTTAATTTCCCCGTTAATAGTTTTAGTTACTTCATACTTCATAGTTTTTAGTTATCTTCTAAGACTATTAAATTATATTTTTTAGGTTACGTTTGATAACAAATTTTGAAGGTGAAATAAGATTATTAGTATTGTGAGCTCACTTTAATTTTATTTTAGTACAAAAATTAAATTTTGGACTAATAGTACATTGAGACTGCTAGTACTCAAAAATAAATTATTAGAAATCCCATGGAGAACTTGATATTACTAATCTAATCCCACGAGACTATTAAACTAAAAGAATAATTGAGATTGACTAATCTCATTAAATTGAAATATGTTATCCAATATGACCTTAGGTATACAGAATTCAAAAAAAAAAATCCAAACTTAGCTTAATAAACACTTCAAACTTCTCCACGATCATCATCAACTCATATAAGTAAACCTGCTAGTTTACTCCAGTGTCCACTCAAAGCTAATCTTTCAAATATCAAAATTAGAGATCAACAGAAAACTTTAGTTCATAAAATCATATCCTCCAGAAGCAGGAAAAAGAATAGGAGCGAAACTCTTTGCCATTCATAAACAACATGCTAAAGGATCGTCATTATCAATGACAACTTCCTACGGATTGACGAGGCTCCCTCAGGCAAAACTATCATTTTAACTGTGAATGATATTTCATCGATCTGGGATGGAATATTTGTAACGACCCAATTAGTTTGTTGGCAAGTGCAATAAAAAAGATTCTTTATCTGAGCTGGCTATCTAACACAGTCGTGGGAAAGAAGAAGACAGGCAAATGGAGGGTCTGTGTTGATTTCACTAGCCTCAACTGAGCTTGCCAAAAAGAATGTTTCCCATTGCCCAAGATCAACTAATTGGTGGACTCAACCTCAGGTCATGCTCGAATGAGTTTCTTGGATGCATGCCGGGGGTACCATCAGATTGCCATGCACGAACTCAACTAGGAGAAAACTGCATTCATCACTCCCCGAGGCATGTTTTACTACAAAGTCATGCCATTTGGACTGAAGAATGTAGGGGCCACATATCATAGGATCATCACCCAAATGTTCGAGCCCGTCTTGAGTAAAACCATGGAGGCGTACATCGACGATATGAGGGTCAAAAGTAGAAGAGAATCAGACCACATCAGGGATTTGACCGAAGTGTTCACGATACTAAAGAGACACAAACTGAGGCTGAACATGGCAAAATGCGCATTCAGGGTGAGTTCTAGAAAATTCTTGGGGCACTTGGTGACAAGACAATAGATCAAAGCAAATCCGGAATAAATCACAGCAATCAACAACATCATCAGCCCAAGAACTGTAAAGGAGGTTCAAAAATTGACTGGGATGGCGGCAACACTAAATAGATTCATAGTAAGTCTTTTGATAAATGTTGCCCATTTTTTAACCTCCTTCGCAAAAATACAAAGTTTTTATGGAATAAGGAGTGTGAGCTCGCAGTCCAATAATTCAAGAAATATTTGATCTAACCACTGCTCATTTCCACGTAGGATGAGAGAAAGTTGCTCTATGCTTACCTCGTTGTCTTTGAACATGCCTTTAGCTCGGTACTTTTAAGAGAAGTAGACGGAGAGCAATGCCCAATCTTGTTAGCAAAACGTTTACGGATTGCCAAATAAGGTACTTGCTGCCGGAGAAGCTCATTCTGGCCCTGGTCTTAACCTTAAGAAAACTCATGCACTACTTTCACGCACACCCCATCGTAGTATACACTGAGTTTTCACTAAAAATATTTTATCAAAAGCAGATCTTTCTGGATGACTCTCTAAATGGGCTTTGAGCTTGGCCAATCCGACATTAAATTTTTGTCAAGAGCAGCGATTAAAGGACAAGTCCTTGTCAATTTTGTTGTCAAGTTCTCGCCCTAAGCTGTGAGTCCAGAGCAAGAAAAACTTACGTTTACACACAAAAGGGAAGGAAACTCAAGAGCAAAGTTAGCCGAGACTCAACCAAGTGAGACACAATCAGAACAAGAGAGTAATGAGGCCATCAAAAAATCGTCCACAATTCCGAGAGGAGCCAACATTGAGGAAATCACTGAGGTTCTAGAGGTTATCATAGAACCACCTCAGGTCGATCTCAGCGAGGTATGGAAAATGTTTGTCGACGAAGCAAAGAATAGCCTAGGGGCAGGTGTAGTTTTAAAAAGGCCAGAAGAAGCAATTTTTGAGCACTGCCTCAAGCTGAACTTCCTTGTCATGAAAAACGAATCTGAATACGAAGCCTTCATTGTGGGACTCCTGTCTGACAGCAAATTAGGGGTTCCCAAGCTTCACATATTTAGTGACTCAAAATTGGTGATCAACCAAGTTATAGGAAATTTTGAAGCCCGAGGAACCAATATGGAAAAATATTTAACGATGGCGAAGAACCTCATCACCATATTCAATTCAGTAAAAATCGAACAAGTGGGGAGGAACTTGAACTCGCAAGAAGATGCACTGGCAGGCTTGGCATTAGTATCTAAAGGAGAAACAAGAAGGATCATTGCAGTCGACTTAATCTTGGCCCCCAGTCACAAAATGCCTCGAGGATCCGTTCTAGTCAACATTGAACTGGTGTCAAGCTGGATGGATTCGATTATAAACTTTTTGCGATACGACAAGCTATTGAAAGACAAGAGGGAGGTGCACAATCTCCGAATAAAGGTAGCACGATTCTGGAGCTTCCCCATGAAAGACTTGTACAAAAGATCATACCAGGGACCCTACCTATTGTGCGTCCACCTGAGCTTAGTTGAGAATGTACTTTTTGAAATTCATGAAGGCATATGGTAATTGCATTCCAGAGGAAGATCATTAGCCCACCGAGCCTTAATCCAAGGATATTGGTAGCCTTACATGCAAAAGGATGCCAAGAGGTACATCCGCAAATGCACCAAATGTTAGTTTTTTTCCTCTTTGATACACCAGCCAACAAGAGACTTAACCTTTTTCACCAGTCCATGGCTCTTTGCCCAGTAGGGAATGGACATCGTGGGGATCTTGTCTCGAGCTCTGGGGAATAAGAAGTTTTTGTTAGCAGAAATGGACTACTTCACAAAATGGGTAGAAGTCAAGCCACTCGCCTAAATAAGGGAGATAAACATGATCATCTTTATCCACTAAAATATTTCATCCAGATAATGGGACCAGTTCGTAGGGAAAAAAGTCAAGGACTTGTTGAATCAACTAAAGATCAAATTTTACAATTCAATGCCGAGCTAACCGTAGTGCAACGGGTAAGCCGAGGTCACCAACAAGACAATCATGAACGGGATCAAGAAAAGACTTGAAAAATCCAAAGGCAAATGGGTTGAGGAACTTCCAAACGTTTTGTGGGCTTATCGGATCACATCGCGGAAAGCAACGAATGAAATGCCTTATTCTTTGACTTTTGGCTTCGAAAAAGTAATCCAGCTTAAGGTCGGTTTGCCTACAATACGAACTAAAGCATAAGATGTAGGTCACAACGAATAAGTCTTAGCTCAGGACGTCGACCTTGCCAAAGAACTAAGGGGGAACGCACTGATACGAATGACTGATTATTAGAAGCAACTAGCCAAGACTTACAACCAGAAGGTTCAACACAGAGAATTTTTAGTTGGAAATCTCATTTTGAGAAAAGTTGTTGGAAACACCCAGGACCCGGTGGATGGGAGCTACTTACTTATAGGAATATAACCTCTACATCAATGAATTGAATAATGCCAAGGGTCACTGGCCTAAAATTCCCAATTACTGGAAACACAAATGAAGTCGTTTGAGTACAGATCCTTGTCCAAAGAATCCATAACCAACCTCGTTTGAGGCTGATTAGGTTTCTGAAGACGAAGGTAGTGATTCCCCTCGTACATACGGTCTCAAAATTCCTCCTAGGCCTCACTATGCAACACACGTAAAGCAAGTCCTTAGTAGTGAATTCATTTTCTTCCCTCCCCATCAGAACGTCCACCACCAGCATAGTCCGAACGAAGTTTACAAAGACTTGCATGAAGGTAAGACGGCACATAGCCATCACCACACAAGAATACGATAACCCTCTCCCTCTACCCAATCTGCATTATCATTTGGACTTGGCCTCTCTATCAGGACATCAGTTGGTATATTGTGCTCTACTAGAAACTTAGCCAAGGCCATGTCGTTATGAACTAGCAATTGAGCTCGGTTCATCGCCATGTTCTGAAAATAGAAGCAAACGGTAAGAACGAGATCAATTACATATTCTAACGAACAAGGGCCTAAAAAATTGAGCTGGCCTCAAGAAGCAACAGGGGATGAGTCCCATTACAGTAATCAATCCCTTTGTCACCTCGGGTTGGCCTCGACAAAGAAAGATCCAGAGGACAAGCCCATTCAAAAGAAAAACATGTTGGGGACAAACCAAGCCAACCCAAACTCCGATTAGAAAGCTTGCAGGCACCCATCAATGGAGGACGGGCAGCCGCAAGTCCTTTTTCAGCAAAACATCATGCGAATTGAACGATAAATAAATACAAATGCATCAGAAAGACCGAAAAACTCAAATATGGCAAAACAAAACTACCATGTGAAAAAAACAAAAGAAAAGGAAAAACTCGCAGTAAAGGAGCTCACAGTATCGAACGAAAGGGATTGTCGAACATCTGATAGTGAAATTGGAACTATCATTGGAAAGGAAGCCGGCATACAGCAAGAATCGATAACACAATGGTGTCAAAATCTCTATTTCTTTCTCTAAAAGCTCTCAAATGACGATGTGAACAGTGACCTGGCATACAAAGGGTCACTTATATAGAGGTTGAAGAGGCGAGAAACCCACCAAACGTGTCCTTAAAGCGCATCGCTTTGTGGGCTAAAACAGCCAAACATGCCCTTAGGGAGCATCATTTTGCTGGCTAACCGTTGCACCAAAAACCAATGAGAGGCAAACACGTGGCATTTCCCCCACCGAGCATTCGAGCCAAACAAGCCCTAGGGCAGATAGAAAAGCACCCGCATCCACCAACCAAACTAAGACACATGGAACAACTAAAGGAGCGTTAGCCGAGCTCAAATAAGTTTTGAACTCTGCCCCGCGAGGATGCTAAGTATGCTAAAAAAAATTCTAAGGGAAGGTTAGCCGAGCTCTAATAAGCTCAGAACTCTGCCTGCGAAAATTTGCCATACTTAGTAAAAGTTTTTCAGGGAGGTTTAGCCGAGCTCAACGAGGGTTCCGAACTCTGCCTATCAGATTTACTAAGAACGCATGGCAAATTATCAATGGAAGGTTAGCCGAGCTCGAATAAGCTCTGAACTTTGCCCGCAAAAATTCACCACATTTAACAAAAGTTTTCCAATGAGGGTTATCCGAGCTTGAATAAGCTCTGTACTACGCCCCG
>BRYE01000022.1:10882642-10890142 GCA_030159115.1 Actinidia arguta var. hypoleuca
GCTCCTTCACCCATATACACACACTTAGAGGTAGAACTACCCTATGGTCCATGGTCGTCCAAGTAATTGTATACATATAAGGGCATGTTTGTTTTGGAGATAAGAATGTCGGATTGGATTACAAATCCGGTGGGACCACTAATATGGTGTTTGTTGACTCCATTTGAGGTTGGATATGTAATCCGATGGATTTGTAATCCATCAAATTGGCCGGATTTGTAATACCACCCCACCCCCATTATTACATATCCAAGGGGTATGGATTAGGCCTAAAGTTACTAAAATACCCATAAAATATTCAAAATTACTAAAATACGACACTATGATTTATCTAAATAATTTTATTATTAAATATGAATTTTTTTAACAATGATCATGTATTTAAATCTTATCAATTCAACATATTTTTACTCTCTCATTTCATTTTTAAAGTTAAAAAATAAAAATAATAAGTCTTATTTAAAAAAATTATTTTAAATAGAGGGGTCAAACAAGTAAAAATAAATATTTTTTTTTAAAAAAATACATTAAGGATAATAAAAAATAGATTAATCTTATTTCGAATATTTTTTGGTCTTTACTAATTTTTTTTGTTTGAAGAGAAAAGTAAAGAAAAAAAAATTATTTGTTTAACAAAACGAGTTTAACTTACCTATATCACTTAATAAAAGTATGATTTAATTAAAATAAAATTAATTTTTATATTTGAAATAAATTCCCCCTTCATAGCACGAATTTTACTACTAGTATATTTGTTATATAGAATGATATGACAAATTGGTGCATAATCTTTTTAAATTAGAAAATCTTTTAAAGAGAGTATTATTTTAAAATTATGATCTGAGGGCAATTGTGGAAAACGTGAACAAAAATATTTAATCCAACACTCATATCCATTGCAAAACAAACAAGTGCATATTAAAATTTCACAGGATTAGTAATCCGACTTAGTCCGACTGGATTTGTTATCCAACCTTAAATCCGACTGAATTTCTAATCCTCCAAATTCAATCTCCAAAACAAACATGGCCATATGGTCAAGTGCCATAGCTAACCCCTCCCGACTTCCATCTAAGTAGTTGTATACATGTATGTTCAATAGAAATTGTGTTATTGACATATTTATTTTAAGATTTTGGGCAAAATATTTTTTCATAGTGAAAACACGAGTCCAAAGTTCATTTCTTTTTCTTCGTAAAAGTTCTAACCCAATAAAATCGTGAATTTTTGGATTTTAATTTACACTAATATAATAAGTCGGGCTAACCCATCAGATAGGAGAGCATGAATACTATAAATTTAAGACAAAAAATATAATAATAATAATAATAATAATAATAATAATAATAATAATGGTCATAAAATATAAATATAAATTAGATTTCTAAAATAAATAGAGGTAGAATCTGTAAAATAAATAATCCGTAAAGACCATATAAACGTTTGCCCCCTTCAAGACAAAACCTTGGTTCGCCTTGTGTACAATATAGACTTCAATATTGTATTATATTATATGTGGGTATCACCCTATGGCATATTAGGAGGGGAGAATTTAAAAAATATAGAAATAATAATTCGTATGTATTAAATTTGCATATATGTAACTTTAAATTTTTTTGGAGAAATCACAAGTTAATCCGCTTATAGGGGCCATCCCATCCCCATCATTGTCGGACTGTAATGGAAATGTAAGGGCTAAAAGCTTATCTTTCAATCACGTCACTAGTCCATTCCTAAGTGTCTCATATGCTCGTGCTACAAATGTAGGAATCTTGCCCAAATTCCCAACCCTTTTTTGGTTGTTTATTTTTGGTACCAAATCAATGTATGATTGTGAATTGTTCAAGTCTCATCAATTTTAGAATTGGAAACTGTCAATACGGAAAAAAAAAAATTAGGTTTTGTCACGTGTTAAACTGAATAATTATTTGAATCAAACTAACCGATCTAGTAATGAACAGATTCAAGTCAACTTCTTGTTCTTTTCATTTTTCAACTTCCCTTCTCATTGGAGATAATGTCAAGAAGAATTTTGATTTGCCTATTTGGCACATTGGGAATGGATACAACATATATGCATTTTGCAAGAAACCAGGAATCTCAAAAATTAGGTGAAATAAATGTTCGTTGCACCGGCCAGATCATACACATGCATACAAGTTCCATTGAGAATATTGTCTCCAATGATAAAAAAAAAAAAAAAAAAGATTGCTTAATCAAATATAAGGAAGAGTCTTCTCTTAAGTTTATTTTTGAACTGAACCGGTGCAATCTAAGTATTTTGAGCCCCATTTTGGGTCATTATAATAATTTGAACCGTTCATATTATAGACCTTATCGAGATCTATATTATTATAAAAAATATGTTGATCAGATGAATATTAATGGTCAATCAATAATAATTTATATAAAGATAAATAAATATAATCATGTATGACACACTTATTTATTAAGTTATATAACAAGACTGAACGACTATCAAACTGTGTCCGATTACGGTCCAATATTAATCTTTACGATAGAATTTGCAATATAAATAATTTAAATCATCAAAATAAACTCAAAATATAACTCAAAATACTTTGACTACACATTGCAATCTATTTACTTGGATTTCGGACAAGCCAAGTCCAAATATAAAGGGTGGCGATAATGCCATGACATATTGTTTTGGTCCCACGAATAGTAAAGTAAAATAATACTTTTGCCCTCATTTATTGCGACCTGCTGGCTCTCTCTGTCCTTCTCTTCTCTCTTTTCTTCCTTCCTCTCTCATCCGTCCCTTTATTTTTTGAGGAATATGAAAACTTAATAGATAATAAGACAAGGAACGATTGCATAGATAAAAGATACTTCGAAAAGAAAGAAAACATGAATGAGACCAACTCAACTCCAACCACCTGCAAAACAACAGTCAGAAAGCACAAGAACAAAGCAAACAAAAATAGATGACCGGCATTTGTGGAGTTCTAAGGAGGTAGGAATCATTGTAGCTGCCCTCGACCACTCGCTCACATTTACGTTTTGTATGAACACTAGAGTATAAGTCTTGGGAATCTGTTGCGTCATCATGAGCTTTGTATGTACGCAAACATGAAGTTGAACTCTGATCTCCATGCTTTATGCCTAATATCCTTCTCGACGCCATGTTTCTTGGTTTCATAGAGCGAGCACATATATTCTCAAAGGCCATTGTTCTCTTAGATGTCAGGTTTCTCGATCTCGAGTCACAAACTTGTTCAATTTCACAATGAAGTTTAGGCACTAGATTATCATCCATATCCTTTGGTTCAGTTGGGGGACTCTCAACACTAGCAGGCGTTGGACTTGAACTCAACTGAGGTTCCAATTCTTTAGTGATCAAGGCTTCTGAACGACGGTTGAAAGTGTTGAAATTCAGCAAGATTATAGGAGATTTTATTGCATAATTGATATGCAGATTTGTTAGTCAACTTGCATATTTTTTCTTTCGACAATATTCCTTTTCTGTTAATACCGTGTATAGCAAGAAGTTAATTTCTTGTTTTTAGCCTTTTAGGTAGCTGCTAATTCTATATATGGTTGTATAGAGATATTCTTTCATTTACATGAGAAATAAATATTTCCTTCTCCCAATACTTGTCCTGTTTTCAATCTTTTTCTTCTCAAATTTTTATGGTATCAGAGTAAGTGTTCTTGGAAAAGAATCTCTTTGATTTTATTATTATTTAAAAAAAAAATAGAATGGTGAATCTTCCCCATCTAAACCAGAGAACAATGTTACTGTTGATCTCTCAGACCATTTTCTTCTTCATTCCTCATATCATCCGGGAATCAGTTTGGTCACCAAGCAATTGAATGGTGCCAATTATGCAACTTTGAGCCGATCAATGAGTTTTGCTCTATAAAACAGGTTTTGTTGATGGTTCAATCAAAAATCGCTATCAACTAATGAAATTTTTGCTATGTGGAAAAGATGCAATGATATGGTACTATCTTAGCTCCTTAATTCTATTGATTCTAACCTTTGTGATAGTAATACACAGAAGCTACAGCAGGAGTTTGGGTTGATTTGCGAGAAAGGTTCTCCTAGAGCAATGCTCATAGAATCTTTCAAATTGAAAGAGAGATTGTTTCTTTACAACAAGGGGCCATGTCTATGGCAGCCTATTATTCAAAGTTGAAAGGCTTATGGGATGAATCATCTTCTTATAATGATATGTCAGTATGCACTTGTGGAGCAATTAAGCAAAGTGAAAAACGAGAACAAATAAGCAAGGTAATGTAGTTACTTATGGGTTTAAATGACATATACTCTGCTATACATGGCTAGATTCTCCTTATACAACCACTTTCTACCATTGGAATTATTCTATGATTCTCCAAGAAGAAAAACAACGGGATCGAGCTGCCTCTAAAGAAGCCTTGATGGCAGATGCACGGAGAACCAACACCAATAATAACACGTTCAATAAAGGGAGAGGAGAGTTTCATTGTAGCCATTGTGATTAGACTGCATAATTGCTACGTTGGCCCTACATTGCTACGTTGGCCCTAGATTAGTTTGGCCCTAGATTAGCAAAGTGAAAAACTATATATATTGCTACGTTGGCCCTAGATTAGTTTAATTATATATTTTTATCGTGTCTCGTACTTAAAGTCGTGTTCGAATTCATTGTAGATAAATGATGATAAAAAAGAGGATTTGGAGCCGTAAAAGTGATCCAGAGTGTGGGCACGCAAGTCGAAAGCCGTTGCTAGAATTTATCTCAAAAATTATGAAAGTTTTCAATCGTAATTCGGAATGGAATAAAAGATGTTCCGTTGGAAAGATCTCACAAAGTTATACAAATTTACATCTAACGAGCATCGCGAGATATGAACTCTAAGAGCTTCAAAATAGATTGAGAAGAAAAAAAGAAAAAAAAATCAAAAATGGCTCAAAATATACACCGTTCGAACGACAGAAAATAAAGAATTTTTGGAGTTCAAATGATGGCTTGAAAAATATAAGAAAAAAGAATTTTACTCTTGGGGTTCGAACCCTTTTGTGCAGCGTTCGAACGCACAGAGATTTGAAAAACTCAGAAAACAGTCACAGGCCTTAGCATTCGAATGTGAACAGTGACAGTTCGAACGCTAGTCTTAGCTACAGTGAGCGTTCGAACGCCAAAAATAGGCATCAATTAGTGTTCCAACGCTAAGAAAAAAAATCTAGAAATTGCTCTTGGCGTTCGAACATAAAAAACTGCAAAGGAATGAGCATTCGAAAGCTAGAAGATTTTGCTGAAAAGCTTATCTCGGTATTTTGGCAATAATTTTTTACTTCGATGTACGATTGAATTGATTTTTGATGCGTTGAAAACAAGACTTCAAGGTCTACAACTTTGTATATAATAAGCATTGGCTGAATTGATCTCTAAAATTATCAAAATTGAGCTAAAATAGACGGGTAAAATTTTAGCATTAGGGTTCGAATGCTAGACGACAAGGCATTTTTAGGGTTTGAACGCTAAAAAAAAAACTAGACAGGAATCATAATCCTGCTAAAACTCGAATTGTGTAGCCTATATATATTTTCTTAAAGTTTTATGAATGAGACACATTATACTTCAACCCTCATCTCTCCCATCTTGGCATCTTCAATCTGTAGTTGTTATTTGTTGCTTGATTTCACCGCTGTCATAAAACACTGCCTTGAAACCTTCTAATCATCTCTCACCTCGCCTATCCCAATCGAGGTTGGAAATTTTATCATTATGATAGGTTGAGGTGATATCCTTGATTTTACCCAGCGTGGGTCAACTCAAGATGGCGTTATAAGATAAAGGGCAATCTACGATAATAAAATCCTGCCAGACCATAGTTTGGTAAGTCAGGGACAGTTTAACCCATCCAAGGGGTTGTATATATCCTCCCCCAAATCTGACTAAGGGAGTATGAAATTGGTGGAGCTTGTCTCGCCCAATTTTCATCTTGTCAAATGCCAGGACAAACAAGATATCAACAAAACTGCCATTATCAATCAAGATCCTTTGAACATTGAAATTGGCAATGGTGCCAGATATAACTAGAGCATCGCTGTGGGGGAGGTGTAAGCCTCTCAGATCCTCGCTTGTGAAAGTGATGTGATGGCTTATTTTGGCTATGGGTGAAGAGAAGTTATATACCTCTTCCTCTACTCCCCCCTGCCTCTCGAGCGTACCTCTTCCAAGATGAAGTCAAACTTCCCCCCGATCCGAAACCTCCATGGATGGTTTGGATATCCCTTACGATCGATTTGTTGTCATCATACCCTCTATCGAGTGAGACCGGTCTTGGGCGATCGACCATGAATTTTCATCGGTATCCTTTCCTAATCAGATTGGCTATCTGTTCCTTCAATTGAAAATATTCTTCAGTATTATTGCCATGATCTCTGTGAAACTCACAATATTTGTTCTTGTTTCTCTGGAGAGGGTTGGTCTTGATCTTCCCGAGCCATTTCACAAATTCCTCATTCTTAATTTCCATGAGCACTTAAGCGATGGGGGCATTAAGAGGTGGTAACATTAAGTCGTTTAGGCGAGGAGGAGTCTAAGGACGCTTATCATTAATTTATCTCCTAGCGTCCTGCTCATGTCTCCTTTGCTTTACATTGCTCTTATAATCCGTCCGTCGTGAATCTAGCTTCTTCTTCTTCTGATCATCTTTTTCTTGGCTCATTCGCTTAGCCTCGGCCAATTGTTCTGTAGCAATATATTTATCAACTTTGCCTTGAAGTGCCGATAGGGTCTTCGGTATATTTTTTTGATAAAGAATCAAATAGTGAACCGGGATGAAGACCTTCCATCATTTCCATGACTATGACTTTATCCTTGGAATATTTTACTTCAAGGACAGTCTAATTGAATCACTTGACATAATCCTTCAGACTTTCTCCGTCTTTCTAGTGGATTACGAAGAGATGGGAGGCATTTTTTTGCCTAACTTTATGGCTCATGAAATTGGCTACAAAGAGCCTGCTTAGGTCACCAAACGAATCGACAATCTTGGGTGACAACTTCCTGAACCAAGATCTTGTCAATCCCTTCAAAGTTGCCAAGAAGGCCTTTCACATCACCTTGTTTGAGACCCCCTAAAGCATCATCAGGTTTTCATAATAATTTAGGTGGTCCATATGATCCGTTTTGCTTTCTTACACTTCTAGGTGAGATGGCAACTTGAGCCTATACGAGACTCTAACTTTCATTACCCTCTATGTGAAGGGAGATTCTATCTAGTTTATCAAAACATCCACGGTGACTGGAGAATTTACCCTAGTGTTGATAGCATCAATCCGGGAGGCCAGGTCTTTAAATTTTTGTTCAGTTAATACATTGCGGTGTTTGTGCAAACGATTATACCGATGAGGTGATCTTCCTCACCCATGAATATCCTCACCCATTGTATCTTGGGTCTCACTAGAGGATCGAGATTCGGATATTTCAGGGCTCCTCCTCCGTCTTCCATGCTTGGAGTGAGGACTTGCGGATTGGCGAC
>BRYE01000022.1:10912642-10915142 GCA_030159115.1 Actinidia arguta var. hypoleuca
GGATAAGTATCTTATTGGAAGTATACCACCACCTCCTTGACTTGTGTGCTGAGTGTTGGAAAAAATGTATTAAGAGTGAGAGGCAAGACAGAAAGAAAGCAAAACAGAAGACAGAAAGAGGCGAGTGGAGTGTGACTCTCCTCCCTTTATACTCATTGTAATCACTTCGTTCGATTAGTGGATTATTTAATCCCTTCGTTCGATTAATGAATTATTGATTGTTGCTCTCCATGAACGTAAGTATTATTGGCCGAACCACATAAATCTTTATTGTCTTTTGTGTGTGATTGATCTGGATAATATGGGGTAACGTGTGTTTTACCTAATAATTAGTGATTCGATTTTTTAACACAACAAATAGCTCATATTGAATGATACTGCAGGGGAAATGAGAAAAATATAAAAAAACATATGGGAAAGAAATTAATGGTTAACTGGGGCCGAATGAAGCAGTTGAGACACTGTCCAATTAATTTCAACATGAGAAAATAAAGGAACATGAAACGAAGAAGAAGAAAAAACATGGCCCCATCGATGTCGGTCATGAGATGACGGAAAAAAAAAGGAGGAGGAGGAGGAGGAGGAGGAATAAGAGGAAAACCAATAAATGGATTATTGTCAATGGTGATAAAACACATAAATTTCTACTAAGTTTATTTTCTTTTTAAAAAATAAAATAGTAAATGCACACATATTTAAAGAAGAGAACAAACAACTCATCTCATTACTCATGACAAGAGAGAGTGGCTTGAAAATTGTAGTGAAGTAATGAATCTTTATTCTTTCAGAAAATTCACCAAATGAAATGATAACAGAGAAATGAAACTAATAATATGGACTGAATCTTCTCATTCAAAATACATTACATTCAAATAGGGAACCTCCACCGGTAGTAATGACAATACCCCAACTATCCTCACCATCTCCTCACCATCTCCGGCAACCTCCACCGGTAGTAATGAGTTGACCCTTTTTTATTGGATAATTGATGAGTAAATATATTTATAATTAAATAGAGAATAATATTGTCTACACATAAAAAAATATGAACTTTTAGTTATAAAATATCATCAATCATAGACTATTCGTGAAGATAGAACCGCAACCCGACTAAACAAGCTACAACTACTTATAAGTGGAATATTCACTAATTCTCTTTATTTTTCTTAGTAGTAAATAAAATGAGAGAAGACCAGTATTTTTACTTTTTTTGAGTCATTAATATCTTAGCTGAGTTTAAAATCAAGTTGAGATGTTCTCTCTAAATTTTGAGGTGTTTGTAAGTATGCGAAAATAAACCTTCTATTTTTGCTAGAGAAATTCTAAATTTTGACTAGTAAGCAGAAACAACTACATTATTCGCAATTGCTGTAATATTTTAAATTTAAGCAATTCGGTTGTGTTTGCTAAAAAATTGTAAGCTCTGTTTGAATACAAAGATTTGAACAAATAAAAAAATCAATCCTTGAATTTTAAGAGCAAAATAAAAAAAAATTCAAATAATTTTAAATAAGTGTTATTAGACAAATACACATCTCTCTCATCTCTCCTCTTCACTCTCTTCTCTTTTCTATCCAAAATAGTATTAATTAAAATTCATATAATTAATTAAAAAAATATTCAAATGGGGTATTTGAAATACATAAAAATTTAAAATTCAAGTATACAAATGGAGCCTAAAATAGTTTTTTCTTTTGTGAATTTGGCCGTAATGCCCTTGCCCTTAGTTTAATAAAAATTAAATAAATATATTTTATTTTTTTAATTAAAAATACATTACCAAGGTTTTCAAAGTCGAATGTTCTAGGCGAGGCATTTTACGGGGAGACGGAGGCGTAAGCCTTTCGGATTTTTCTTTTTTCTTTTTTTATAAATTATAAAAAATAATTAAAAAATACCTAAATATGCATATATATACTTTAAGCGTTACTCGATAGGCTGTATTAAGTATTAATATAAATTATACAATAAAACTGCAGCAAAAAAAGCAAAATCGAACTCATCTGTTCGATTAAGACACAGAGAGAGACCTGAAGTTATTGTAGATGGAGGTAGAAGCAGTAGAGCCGAAGCAGATGGGTCAAAGCAGAATACTTGGAGAAGAAGTTGAAGCAATGACTCAAATAGAAATCCATGTTTTTTATGTGTAGACAACAACCATAGGCTCTGTTTGGTTGTCGGTTTTAAAATTAATTTCGCAAAATATTTTATAAAAAATTTGTTGTTGTTTTGAAATTTTTAAAACTTTATTTTTCTGGAAATTGTTTGGAAAAGAACTCATATTCTTGCTTTATATGACGATTTTCGCTTACAGAGTATCTACACACAAAAACAGAAAGAAGAAAAAGTCAACCATTTCCGAAGCCACGTTCATATATGCCCAGGTGTGACTACCACATGTTTTAATCAAATGTTATAATAATTTTTTATTAAAAAATGAATCTATATTTGTCCAGGTTATGAGAAAAAATTCATATTCAGATTTAACCTATTTTGTCAT
>BRYE01000022.1:11002642-11005142 GCA_030159115.1 Actinidia arguta var. hypoleuca
AGGAAAGGACATGAGTGACGGTCAATTTCTACTTAATCTCCTCAAACGCCTTGGCCACGTTGCCTCCGACCAAAGATGAACAACTCTCATACAATCTATGATAGGAGCCATGATGCTACTAAAATTCGGGATAAACCGCCGATATAAAGAAGCCAGCCCATGGAAGCTACGCACATCATGAATGCTCCTCGGAGTAGGCCATCTATGAACAGCCTCATCCACAGAAATCCCATCACGGGACACTATGTATCCCAGAAATAATACATTGTCCGTCAAGAATGAACACTTAGCTCGAGCAACAAAGAATTTCTCCTTTTGCAACAAAGACAGAACCTGTCGCAGATGCTGTAAATGCAAGGCATGATTAGGGCTATAAATCAAAATATCATCAAAGTACACTACCACAAACCTCCTAATAGAAGGCCGTAAAAACTAGTTCATCACACGCATGGCATAACCAGCCACTCATAAAGACCCTCCCATGTCTTGAAGGCAGTCTTCCATTCATCACCCTCACGAATATAGTTTTGATGATAACCACTCTTCAAATCCAGTTTGCTAAACACCGTAGCCCCACTAAGCTGGTCAAGCTGATCATCCAACCGCGGGATAGGAAGCCGATATCGGACTGTGATCTTGTTGATGGCCCGGCTGTCCACGCACATACCCCAAGACCCATCTTTCTTGGGGGTCAACAGCGCATGCACGACACAAGGACTGAGACTCTCTCGAACGTGTCCCCTGGCCAATAGTTCCTCTACCTGACGTCGCAGCTCCTCATGTTCCTTTGGACTCATGCGATAGTGTGGGCGGTTTGGCAAGGCAACTCCCGGAACTAAATCAATTTGGTGTTGGATATCACGCAAAGGCGGTAACTTGGGGGGTAACTCCTCTGGAAACACCTCGCTAAACTCCTCTATTAATTCCCGCACACAGTCCGGAACCTCCCCATTTTCCTGCTGCTCCTTAACCACCAACAGGTACACTATGCCAGTTTTGACCATCTCTCCCACAAAACGTTGCATGGTCAATAGATTGGGGTTTTGCCAAGTCACCTGTTTCGGACTCTCCTCTTTACTTGGATACAACACCACCTTCACATTGTTAAACACAAAACTATACGTATTTTTTCATCCATCATGTTGGACAACCCTATCAAACTGCCACGACCTCCCCAACAGAATATGGAACACATCCATCTCAACAACATCACGCCATATTTTATCTTTATAATTAAAACCAATGGATAATGAAACTGAACAACACTTGAAAACGGTTACCTTTTTCCCTCTTGCAACCAAGTCAGTTTATAGGGGCCAAGATGTTTCTTCGTCGCCAACCCCAACTTTTGGACTGCTTCCTCATAGATCACGTTCTCACGCTTTCGGAGTCAATCACGAACTTGCATACTTTGCCCCAAACCGTACATTTGGACTGGAAAATATTACTCCTCAGCCATCCATCGCCACTAGTTTCGCGGGGAGTAAGGCAAGCCTTGCGAACCACTAATAATGGTCCATCATCCCCAGTCACATGTTCCTCTTCTACAACCTCCTTATCAACGAGATCCTCCAAAGGCTGCTTAAGTCCCACTCTAACCATCCCTTCATTGTCAATGAACAATCCCTTTTGCACGGCAGGTTTCTTGCAATCCTCAAACCTATGGCTTGGTTCCCCACACTTAATACAGCGACCCACATTGCTAGTCACGGGTTTAACTGGGTTTGCAGTCAATGGTTTGCCAACCACGCCCCCAACTACACCCCCACCATGGACAGTCTCCTGTTGGGACACAACCCGACTACTAGATCCAGTCCAGGGCAGAACACTAGAGCGCCGCTTCGCCTGCCTCTCAAGCTGTAGCGCTTTTTGATGAGCATCCGAAATAGACTACAGATCAAACATGTTCAAGGTGTCCTGGTATTGGGTCTGCAACCCTCCAATAAACCAACTAGTCGTTAATCTTGCCCGAATCATTACACGCCATCAACTGATAAAACTCAGTGGTATACTCATCTACTGTTTTTGCACCTCGCCTGAAATTCTGGAGCCTCTGATACATCACCCGCGCGTAGTTATGGGGCAGGAAAGCCTCACGGAGATGCTTCTTCGGTTTGTCCCAAGACTCGACTTCCTCTTACCCATCCGCGCACGGTTCACCTTCAATTGTTGCCACCACGCCGCAGTCCTTCCACGAAAACGAGTCGCAACAAGGGTGACCCATTTGTTCTCTGAGACCACTTTGAACTCCAAAACCTCCTCAACGACAAATAACCAATTGAGCAAATTCTCTGCTTTCAGTCTGCCATGAAACTTCGGGATATCAATTTTTAGGTTTGCCTCCCACTGATTCGAAACAACCTCAGACTCTCGGCCCTCCACCCTGTGGGGGTATCGGGGTTGCCTCTCAATCCGCCATTCTGGTTGCCTATCGATGAAGGGGTTCTCTTCCTCATCGCTTTCGGCGTCATCTTTTTCTCCTTCTTCTGCAACACGCGAA
>BRYE01000022.1:11025142-11035142 GCA_030159115.1 Actinidia arguta var. hypoleuca
CATGTATAATCTCTCTATCAGTATGGACATGTATTTTGAATGAATGAATTTAATACTGATTTTCTATTAGCTCCAAAAATAAATACAAATGTTTCGCTTTCGCATACAAATTTTTTTTTTAAAAAAAACACAAAAATATCATGACACAGCCTGACACCGCGTGGACTTTGGGGGTCGTGACAAATCCTCTTTCTTATTATCAGACAAAAAAATCAGGAACTTGTTTTTGGCAAAATGAGTTGGGGTTGGAACGTCAAACTTGGTGAGTCGACAACTATAGGGTGCTTATTCCTTAGCAAATCACTTGTGATTTAAGCTATTTGACATATTCTTAAAAATGAAGAAAAATGTTAATCATCATCTAATTGCAAGTGCATTAGAATATATAAAAATTATATAAATATTTGTATAATGTGCGTTAACCACCGTTAAGTAGACTGAAAAACTAATGCTAATAGGTCCATGCTATCATGCATTATGTTATAAAATTTTTGATGTTTTTATGGCATAATTACCTAGTTAGATAATTACCTCATTTATGAATGATTCCGCAAGTTAGATGCATATTTTTTTAAATGTTTCAATGTATTTTATGCAGATTTTTATACAATTTTCACACTTAACAATAACATTGTTTGCCCATTAACTATAGTTATCCTTTTCCATTTTCCAAAATGCCAAAGGACCATGTTATTAAAATATTGAATTCAATCTTAGGCCCCTTTGTGCTTAATAAAAAGAATTATTTTTTTCAACTTTGGATCAAAAGCTAAAGTGGAAGGGAAAAAAATTGTGTTGTTTGGTTGGATAGCTAAAAGAATTGAATTCTTTTAGCTAATAAAGTCTCATAAACTCACCCTCAATACACCCCAAAAAATTAAATTTTTTTAGCAAAAAAAACTAATCCAAACGGAGTCTTAGTTTCTTCAAATTTAAGAATTAATTCAATAAATAGTGGAGCTATTTTTTGAGGAAAATAAAAACTAGAAATAAAATAATTTTATAAAAAACATATCTAGGCCACGTGGGACTGACGTACTATCACCTGCTATTGCCGGTTGCAGCCCACGTGGCGCAAAAAATAAGCGAGGCATATGCGGTGGATGCATGTGAGTACTACGTGGCCAGGAATGTTTTTCTTTTAACTTTAATGCTTTCCATTATTTGCCTTCTTTTTTTTTATTATTAGTATGAGCTTCGACTAAGCCTTGCTCGCGTGTAGCTTCTCCTTCGATCTGGGCCGTCAAAGACGTTCGACGCACTCAGAGGAGCCGTTTAAAAGCACGTGATTATTCTAGTGAAGTGAATTTTGACATCCATCCTCTCTCGTTTGTTTTTAACTTTTGGGTTAATTGCGTTCCCCCCTTAAAGTATTGACTGGTTCCTTCTTTGGCCCTCAAACAAATAATTTTTTCATTTTAACCTTTAACCGATTAAAATGTTTGCAGTTAAGACCAATCAATAAGTTCGCTATAGTTTTTGATGGAAAGCTACACTTGGGCACCATGTTCGCACTACGTGACGTCACGTGGCAATGATACCCATACCCACTTAGCACAAACTCATACCCACTTTTTGGAAATCAATACACAAACCCATACCCACCTCCAAAACCTAAGAGTATCTCTAACCCATAATTAGAGATCGCAATAAACCCGTTTCGTCTCACCCTCGCCCCACCTCTACTTTTATTGGGGCAAATATTCGCATACTTTTACGGGGATGGAGAAAAATTAGAAAAAAAAAAATTAAGGATGGAACGGGAGAGATTTTGCAAGCTTTTGCCCCGATACTCGCCCTGCTAAAGTAATATTTATATTTTTTTTATTATAAAATATATTTGTTAGTCAATTAGTATTGTTTTGTGTTACTTTTGTTTTCACTTTTTATGGCCTGAACTTTAATTTTTAAGAATTTTTAAATGTTATATTTATTATGTTAACTACGTGGAATTTATTCAATTCTGATAGTTTTTCTTCTTCTTTTGTTATAGTAGAAAGTAAATTATTTATAATTGATCAAGAAAAAAAAAAGAACGGGGACGGGACAAAAAAACTCAGTCTCCGGAGGGAATAGGGGTGGGGTAGTCAATTTAATCCCCTTCTAGTATCGGGAGGTGATATGAGGCCTATTGATAGCGAGAATAAAGATGAAATTTGATACATCCGTCTCGATGCCATCCCTATCAATACTCTATTTTAGAGGATTAAAATAGTATTCTTTATTCAAAAAGTGTCTTAAGACGATTATATTATTCATGTTCATTTGTTACCTTTACTTCTTAAAAAAATCTACTCAAATCTACCAAAAATTTAATTCTACAACACTTTTCCTTCAAAAAATTGAAATATTATTTTCTAAGTTTTTACTAAAAATATTCAATATGAATCTCATTTTGAAAGAATAAAGAATATGAATAAATTTTGAAAGTCAACGAGTGATTGCGTTTTTTAATATATAAATAGAAATAAACATTGAGGTTGGGGTTAAGATTAGGAATAAAATGGTCTAAATATCTCCAATAAATAATAGTTATTCTTTCTCCAAATGTTATCAAAGAATTATTTTTTTTTATCTATCCCAACAATACTCTCTATTCTCTCTTTAAATTATATAATATACTTTTATTATAATTTTTTAAAGTATTGAGGTGACAGACACATGAGAAGATGGAGAAGAGATAAGAGAGAGAATAGACAAGTCACTTTTACAACTTTAGGGTTTGAAATAGTTGAAAAAAATTAAGGAAATGGGAGCTGTTGGAATGCTCTTATCTCAATTTGTGAATTTATAATAATATTTTAAGTATTTATTTTAGAGATTTGGCCTAGAGATTCTCTAATAGGGGCTCAAAAAAAGTTTTTTTTATTTGAGGAATGAAATCCCAAGTCTTTCTTGTTGAACTAACCCAATTGGTTTATCAAAAATCAATAAATCATATTAAGAAATTTATTTGTTCAGTAAAGTTTTCAAAATTAATTTTTCATCCTTATTCCCAAATTTGAGATTTGAAGACATCTTTTTGACATTTTCAAAAATGTATTCGTTTTCAAGAAAATAAATCCGAAAGAAGAAAACTTCAAAAATTGTAAACCAAATAGGTTAATTGTTCAAAAAAAACTAAACTGATAGCAACAGTTACAAGGTCTTTTAGCTTAAAAAGAGTTTGGTTCCTAGAATTTCAGTAATTTACTTGCCTTATATTTTAATATTTCAACATGCCAATAGAAAGGGGGAAAATGAATATACTAAACATACAAATAGCATATATATATATATATTTTTTTTAAAAACTAAACCTAGAGGTTCTTAGTGAGTGCTACAATCCCTTTCATTCAATTATATACCGTCAATTTATGGATTTACATATTAGCTGTAACACGCACTTACACTTCAAATACGATAAAGGTTTGCGGCGTTCGTCCAGACTTGAAAAATACGTTTACCAACTTTTATACATAAATGTCTGGAAGAATGACCACTTAAAAAGATTTGAACATGATACTTTGGTATTGAAATGGCTATATCTTTACCAATCAAACCCACCCTCTTGGTTAAACAACATCTATTTATGTGTGGGAATATAAAACTCAAATTATTTTGAGGATAAGCTGAGTGTTGGAAAGTTAGTTGGACAGATGTAGACATCCGTGGCGCTGCATGTCTTCCTGCCAGCTAACGGTAATAGTGACCCTCGCCCACTGGTACTTGGAGTTGCTTGTCCCACAACATGAAATTATATAAAGGTGCATATACACACTGATACACGAGTAAATGATAAAATTTATACAGAATTTTTATACATAATGGTATAGCAAAACATAAGTCTTTCTAATTTCTAACAAAATACTTGTTACGATGACTTTTATTCATATGGTATTTTATGCATAAATTTTATGTAACAATATCATTTTCCTATACATAAAAAAGATATATGCAACAACCAACTTAATCAAATAATTCTCATTATGGCTTTGCATTTCTCATCCATACGTATAAATATACAAGGACGGTTCAAAGGTAAGGAATACTAGCTATTTGCGAATGGGTTTTATTCCATTTTTTGTCTATTGGGTGCAAGCATGGTAGCAGAAGTGAAATTTCCGACTGGTTGGGGTAGGGCATAATTCGCCTATCTACAAACCCAAATACATGAAGTTATTTAAAAGATTTATAATTTTAATCCTATACACACACACACAAAGAATTATAGTTATAATTTAATGTATGATGTAGGTTGATTTGGAAGTTATTTTGAGAATAAAATAAGAACTTGTTGTACAACTAGATTGGATTTGTATTCTGTTATACGATATTCTTATTCTTACTTTTTTTGTTTGTTCAAACGACTCAAACTCGTATCATTTTATTTATATGCTTTTTAATTTTTAAATATTTGTTCATTTTAAAAGTCAAATATCAAAATATTATAACTTTTCTTTTAATTCTTTCACTTTTGAATTGATGAGACATTTTCATTTTTATTTATAGTTTTTACTTTTACACAATTTTAAATTCTTGATATTGAAAAATTGAGAATAAATGTCACTAACCTCCTCTGAGGTTTCTAACGAATACAAAGATTTCGCTTGTAGTTTCAGTAAATTTTTTCTACAGTTAATTTTGTACAAAAATAACAAAATTAACCTTTGATTTAGGACTTCAAAAAAAACTTCTCAATACATCAACTTAAATAAATAAATATTCTCTTTTATTTTAAAAAAATTAGAACAAAATTTATTTTTAAGTATGTTTAAATTATGAGTATTTAAAAAGTAAATTATTTAGATTATTTTTTAAAAAAAATTATTGATACGAAAATTTAATTCTTTAAGTATATTTTCATTAGGAATACTATTTAGATCAATTCTTTTTAAAAAAATTACTTATTAATAAAAAAATAAAAAAGAATAATTTACAAATAAATGATATTTTAAAAATAAAAAAATTATTTATTTTAATTGGTGCATTGACAAAAAAAATTTGAAAACCCTAAATTAAAAGACAAATTTATTATTTTTGCACAAAAATTAGTTTCAGAAAAAATATTGACATTAGTTACAATAATAACAAAAAGAAAAAATTATAATAACCTCCCTTGAAATTTATCTTTAATACAAATTTTCCCCACATGATCTGGAAATTACAATTAACTTTCCTAAAATTTAAAATTTCCTTACAATCTCTTCCCTCGTCAATTGACTTAACTCAGATAATATTCATTTTAATCCTCGTGTTAACACCCCTCCACACGCACCGATACATGTATGTACATATTAACATAATAAGCACCCAACAATCAAACCCAATAAAATTCCAAATCAATCTCCAAATCAACAACCCGAAACTACTAGCTAGCAATTTGCGACCTACCCATTCAAATTTAAGCAATGAACCCAAACAACTTCACTATCTAAGTACTTTTCTTTTGAACTCTACTCATCAAAAGTTCTGCGAGTGCCAAAAAATCCTTGTCCAAGTTTCCTAAAATTATAGCAGTGCATCACAATTGCAATAGCTTGATAATTGCTTAATTTCACACACACATAGCTTAGTGGCAAGATGCCCTTTTGCATGTTATTTGGAGTTACCAATCATGTACCGGCCCATATCGAAATAATTTCAAAATTTATCAAGAACACAAATTACAATGATATTTTCACAAATTTTAAAGGTTTAAAGAATATTTTGATAAATTATGAAGCCCAAAGAGTTCTAGAAGAGTCTTTTCACTTCAAACTTGTGATTTCTTATTTTGAATTATCTTAAACTTATGATGTGTGATTAATGTTATATTATTAACAATTTTATTAACTCTAAAAAATCACATGAAATATTTACAATATATATAGCAATAAATCTAAAACGGTATCCCGGTATTAATACATACCATATCGATAGCCAAAATAATAAGTTGCTCGGTACGTGATTGATAACTTGATGTGATACTTTTATGTAATAGGATTGAAAATATCTAATATGTTAGTGAAAGATAGATCCTAATGGTCCTTGGGCCGGTTAACGAGTTATAAAAAAAAGTGTCGTGGGATCATGAATCTCAGGCTTCGTGGAACTAAGTAGAGTATCAAATTTTGGATGCTAAGAGCATCTCTCAAGGTTAGGCAAACGCTTTGACATTATCAAAATTTGATAAAAAAAAAGGTAGTAAGAAAAAAAGAACTCCAATTGTTGGAAAAAAATCTTACCAAAATTTGACGAAGCCAAACTTGGTACAAAATTTGGCATAAAAAATAACTTTGCAAAACTTTCCAAGTCATCACCATATTTTGAATTTTCAATATATTTTGATCCGATGTAGACATCACTACTAGAGTTGTCATTTTTACGTATTTTGGCACTATACTTGGCCAAAAAATGGCTTTGGCTTTACCAAATTAAGTTCAACTATTAGAGTTGCTCTATAAACTAGCCTACATTTTATCAAAAT
Source organism: Actinidia arguta var. hypoleuca (assembly GCA_030159115.1). Classification (NCBI taxonomy): domain Eukaryota; kingdom Viridiplantae; phylum Streptophyta; class Magnoliopsida; order Ericales; family Actinidiaceae; genus Actinidia; species Actinidia arguta. The sequence continues at coordinate 11,031,591 of BRYE01000022.1, forward strand.
TTTTACTTCTCTTATTCTTGACGAAAGAAATTTGAAAATATAAAAAAAAAATTAGACTAAATTTGAAAAAGAAAACAAACGAAAAAATTATATTTTGACTTCTCTTGTCAAGGAGAATCGAAAAGATTAATTTTTTAACAAATAAAGAAGAAAAAAATTACCAAACACGAAAAAACTCGCAAATCAAAACAACTAAATTAACCCAAAAGCATCACCTGTTTACGCCACAAATCATCTGAAAATCCACTTGACATAACTCTGCCATCTTGTCTGTCTCATAATGCTCCATAATCATTAATGCTGCCATTAAGAATTAACAAAGAAAGTATCACAAACAAACAAGAAAGCATGGATGATGGAAAACTTACCCATATCCGATTGTCCACAGTAGAGCAGACTTCATTAATTTGGTACGCGATCAACAACCTACAATAACCATGAATATTACCAGAGAGAGCTATACTTGAAAGGAATGGCTTATGTTCTATGTAACTATGGGCGGCCAACCAAGGGATGACTTTTAGCACTCATTATTTTTGTAGAGAGAAACATCTCAGAGAATATTGGATAAAAAAGCTCCAAGGTATACAAGAACTTCAAGTATTCCCCAACTGAATCATGCATTCAACAAGAAGATTCAAGTGCTCTTGAAGATAGAAAAGCTAGAACTAAAATAATACTAATTGAAGATTCAAATTTATTACTATCAAATAATTTGTGCTAGCTCAGCTCTATCAAGCCGCAAATGTATTTTTACCTCCACCTTCGTACTAAAACACCATGAGCACGAGTTTAAGATATAGCTCCCGAATCTCTGCAGAAAACTTAAAGAAAGCAAGGTATATCAATATTCTGGTGGAACACATCGTTAGACATCCAATAAAATTGTTGATGCGGAAGGCATATGCAGCATTAATTCTAGTTGCAAGATATGTAGTACTCAAACAAACTACGAAAACAGTTACATTTATAAGAAATGTTTCCGTTCTCGAAAAAAGAAAACAAAAAATGATGCAAAAAATGACTTTTAACCATGTGTTGTTCCAAAGCCATAATCAGCAACAGAAGGCCTAACTGCATTAGATGCAATTGTAATCAAGAATCCCAACTGTGTGAAGACTTCTAAATGGATTACAATACGATTACCAAATATTTCATCATTTATCAAGACAACGAAGAAATTGACAAGTGGACAACACTTGCCAATTAGAAGCCGTACAAATCCAGGCTCAATATACAAAGCCTAAAACCTTTTCTTCCATGTATAGTCACCACCTTGGATTATAAAAGAGATCTTTATGTACTATGATTAATAAAGAGCTCAGCTTAACAAAGGATTTGTGCTCATTAGGAGCTACGCAAATTAGATTATCATCTACAGTAAAACTTTCTACACAGTCACTTGCTTTTAGTGAAGTTTAATTCAGGTGTCAGTCACTCAGTATTAGAAGAACTACAATACTAGATTCATGTTCTAACATAATAAGAAGCACCTTGTCCTTTACCAACAGCGCAGAGCACATAATCTTAAAGAATTTCAAGACATGGTTATGGCAGGTTAGACAAAGACCAATAAGTTAAAAATCGTCTCCTCCATGCATGCAACAAAGGGTAAAGAACTGACATCACAAAATACAGGCCATACAAGTTACGACAAATATTTTCGAGAACACTACCCAAGAAAACTAGCCTTAATGGATTCAAGTATAGTGGACATTATTAGGCATTAAGACACCTTGACACCATCCAAGGCAAAAGCACGTGTTAAACTGCCCCTAATTGGTTTAAGCTAATTTTTAGATTAAAAAAATCAAAATATCAAATAAGTACCATTTTTCATCCGTTTTCCTCCGAACTCCTCGATCCAAAGTGCGCGTAAATCCATGATTAAAAAAGAGATTTATCATCGGGAGCTCGCAGAATAACTTGAATAAGACTTGTGGGTGAGAAATCCGTAAGGGTGGAGAGCCTGGAAGAATGTGAGTAAATCACGCTCCTTCAACGGCTTTGTGCTAGTTGTTTTCGGCTAGGGTGGAGAGCCTGGAAGAATGTGAGTAACTTCTCATATTTTTGGCTCGGTTTGGCTCGGCTCAACCAGGCTCTTAGCCGAGCCCAAACCATCCAGCCATCCAGGGCGTGCTGCAGTCAATTTTGAGCCACATTTCCATGCCCCAATCGTAGCCCATGCATGGCCAGCCCCAAACATCTGTTATTTACTTTTGACCCATACCGATGATTACAACTCATTTATGCTGTCAGCATGAAAAGTATATTAGTGTGCATTGTAAATGTCTCTCTTCAAAATGTAGAGTGAGATGACAGTTTTATTTGGTTGCAATTTAGAGAAATAGTTTTGTACAATATTCTTTAGAAATAGTTTTTGAAAAAAAAAATATTCACCTTTTTATATTTTATTAATTTTTTTAGTGAAATGGTTTTAAAAAATTTGAAATAATCTTTTTAATTACTTATTTCTATGAAATGAGTTCTTTCCAAAAAAGAAATCTAGAATACAAAGCTTGAAAATCGTCAATCAAATAAATTTTTTAAAAATAACCCACCCAACAAATCCAACTATCATGTACTACTGTATAATGTTAGATTTTAATGTATCTATTGAAAAACTGTATCCAAATTTTGCAATCTAAATTCCACAAGTCAATGACGCTCAACAGTGGCATAACTGAAGGAGGTGATAAAATGCTACTACTGTAATAAATAAAACAGGGAGATGCGTGTTATGCAATGGGCATGACAAGTGTACAACGATTTCAACTACGTGGCCTCGTTGGGGCATCTTTCAAGACCCCGTCTCTCTCCAATTATAAGCTTCCCTTTCTCTCTCTTACTGATCATCCCCACAAGGACTCAATTGAAGTTCACTCACCACCCACTCAAATTAATAGCATCATGGCCACAGCCACCTTCGTGGAGGTCTTACTGGCCATATTCCTTCCTCCTGCTGGTGTCTTCCTTCGCTATGGCTTGGGAGTACGTGATCTCTCTCTCTCTCTCTCTCTCTCTCTCTCTCTATATATATATATATATATACACGCACACATGGAATTAGGCTTCTCTCTAGTCCCGATCTGAATGGTCAGAGCTCAACCATGTTACTGGCTAAAATTAAATTAAGTTGATTGGACTTTATTAAAATGGGAGATTCATTTATTTTCAAGATCATACTTATTTGTCATCTTTTTGTTATATAGCAAATCTAATTCAAATAGATAGTCTATGTGACGATCAACTTAATTTTTATATGAATATTTTAGGTAGGAATTTGAATCATTAATGTATGTATGTATACACGAACTGGGATCACATTTGGCCAAATGGGTGATTCATTTATTTTCAAGATCATACTTATTTGTCATCTTTTTGTTATATGGCAAATCTAATTCAAATAGATACTTCATGTGACGATCAACTTAATTTTTATATGAATATTTTATATGCAGGAGTTTGAATCATTAATGTATGTATGCACGCACGAACTGGGATCAATTTGGCCAAATGAACGGATTCGGAGTTCCAAAATGGGATGGAAAG
>BRYE01000022.1:11042642-11050142 GCA_030159115.1 Actinidia arguta var. hypoleuca
AACGTGAAGGGGTGGAAAAGCAGGTTCTTCTTTGCCTCCGGGGACAATTGGGAGCTTTTTGATAAACAACCTCGGGAGGGAGTACCGCGGATTCCGAGGTCATGGGGAATTCCAGGTCGGTTTTTATTTTGCCAACGTTAGTTTATTGATTAACTAGATCGGTATTAACATGGGTTTCTTTTCAGATAAATGCTGCAACGAGCTGCCTACGTTGCTGTCGTTCGAGTAGGAATTCTATGACCAAATTTCTAAGTCGGTGGCGGAACGTGGGCGCTACACAGTCCCCATGATTTTTTAGATAAACGCTGCAACGAGCTACCTACGTTGCTGTCCTTCGAGCAGGAATTTTATGACCAAATTTCTAAGTCGGTGGCGGAACGTGGGCGCTACGCAGTCTCCATGATTTTTAAAACCAAGGCTTTTCGCAGGGTTTTCAGCTCGTCCGGTCCTGCTGAATCAGGAGAAGAGGGCGATCATCTGCAACCGCCATCGACGTCGGGTGAAGCGGGTGAGTCCCACTCTTCCCGTGGTGAACTTCAAGATGGCCAGCCCCGAGAGGATTCGATAGAATATCTAGGGACTGTTAGGAAGGAACTGAGGAGGGTTGCTCCTCATATTCCCGACCTGACCTTATTAAGATGGTTGGGGGGAAAGATCCGAGACGCTGTCTTAGAATTTTGCTCAAAGTTGGGATCGAGCTCGGTCTCGACATCAGAATCTTGGTCGGATTCCGAGCTATCCCCCGAGCTTAGATCAAATGGTATAAACCCTTACTAACTTTGTTGATTATTTTTTTACGTCTGATATATATCTTCTTTTTTTTTTTGTAGCGATGTCAAAGAGGATCAGCCTCAAGAAGCTCGGTGAAAGGGTGGAGAGAGCCCGAGGTGAGAGTTCATCCAAAAAATCTGCTCCCCCTACAAAGAGGGTGGTTATTGGCGAGAAGCGCCCGGTGGATGATCCTCCCACCTCGCCGAGCAAAAAGGCAAAGTCCGGGGATGAGTCCAAAGGCAAAGGGCAAGCCCCCATCCCTGAACCAAAAAAGAAGTTTGGTCCAGCATACCATCCAATGGCCCCTTGTTCTGGTCCCGGGGAGGGAAGCTCGCCATCGTTGGGTACAGTTCTTGGTCCGAGGGCCTCCATCTTGGGGAGCCTTTCGGTGGCCGAGAAGATCCTTCGAGGGGTAATCCCTCCTACGGATCAAGAGAAGGTGGGGCAGCTCTCTCTGGACCAGACTGCCTCGAAATTTTTTCAAGCTCTCGGCCAGGTATCATTTTGATACCATCTTCTATTTGTTTTATCATTGCTAAATATGATTGGTTTGATCTGATTAGATTTGTTTGTAGCAGGCGCTTGTGTTTGGATCTTCCCTGGCGGTGAAGAGCAGGGAGACCATTGAGGAAGCAAGCCTTCAACAGGGGCGAGCTGCCTCTTTGGACACTGAAGTCTCTCGCCTTCAGAAGTTATCTGCCGATCTGGAGCAGCAACTGGCCGAGGCCCGAGCTCGGGAACAGCAGGTCGGCGACAAGTTCGCCAAACTAAAGGCTGAAAGGGACTCCTTCTCCGACAGTCTGTCAAAGGCAGGGCTTTTGGTTGAAGACTTGAGGGGGAGAGTGGAGCGTGCAGGAAAGCTGGCTGTTGAGGAATTCAAATCCTCGTCAGATTTCTCCGAGGCTGTCGAAAGTGCCTCCTCGAAATACTTTGGCGAAGGGTTTGACTTCTGTAAACAACAGCTCTGTCACCACCATTCCGACCTGGCCATAGACCTTGAGAAAATGTGTCTCGACCTCGACCTGCTTGACGAGGAGGATGAAGGGGAAGGGGGCGAGGAGAAAACGGTTGAAAAAGGAGATGCAAACCCTCCGGGCGACGCAGCTCCTCAAGGCGATGACAACCCTCCCCCTCTAGCATAAAAGTAAATGTAATTTGTAATTTGAATTGTCATGAATATAAATGTTGACTTCCTCGACAATTTTGAATGATGATTTTTGTACCGTGTATCATTGCGTAATTCTTAACTAATGGCGAACTTGGATAGGAGAGGTCATTTTCCAGTGATCTGGCAACTTTTAATTTTAGGCGATCAAGATGCCTTCATCTTTTGATGAATTGGCGATCTTGATTAGGCGACCAAGATGCCTGTCATCTTTTGATGAACTGGCGATCTTGATTAGGCGACCAAGATGCCTGTCATCTTTTGATGAACTGGCGATCTTGATTAGGCGACCAAGATGTCTCCGTCATCTTTCGATGAACTGACAATCTTGATTAACTAATGGCGACCAAGATACCTCCGTCATCTTTCGATGAACTGGCAATCTTGATTAACTAATGGCGACCAAGATGCCTCCGTCATCTTTCGATGAACTGGCAATCTTGATTAACTAATGGCGACCAAGATGCCTCCGTCATCTTTCGATGAACTGGCGATCTTGATTAGGCGATCAAGATGCCTCCGTCATCTTTCGATGAACTAGCGATCTTGATTAACTAATGGCGACCAAGATGCCACCGTCATCTTTCGATGAACTGGCAATCTTGATTAGGCGACCTCCATCCTGCACTGTTATTGAAACAAACTGGAGAAGTTTTATTACTCGGAATAAAATCTAGGAGCTACAAGTATTCGCCAACGGAGTTATTGAAAATATTTCTTCAAATGCTCAGCGTTCCAAGGATGGGGGAGTGCTTTTCCGTTTATGTCTTCCAGCCAATAAGTTCCTGGTCTAGTTACCTTGACGACCTTGTACGGGCCTTCCCATGTTGTCCTAATTTTTCAGTATTTGGCTCTTTGGTTGATAGGGTAACTTTCCGCAGAACTAGTTCGTTAGGTAAGAATGATCTGTGTTTGACTCTCTGGTTGAAATATTTGGTGACCTGATGCTTATAAGCTGTTTGGCGTATGCCCGCTTGTTCTCGTTTTTCATCAAGGAGGTCAAGATTGAGTCTCAGCTCGCCTTCATTGCTATCCTTGTCAAAGTTTGAAGTTCTGAAACTCGGCATTCCGATTTCGACAGGTATTACTGATTCAGTTCCGTAAACCATGGAATAAGGCGTTTCACTAGTAGGAATCCTGCTAGTCGTGTGATATGCCCATAAAATGCTCGGCAAGTCTTCCACCCACTCTCCTTTGGATTTCTCCAGTCTTGTTTTTAGATTTCTTAAGATGGTCCTGTTGGTGACCTCTACTTGGCCATTGGCTTGAGGGTGACCAGGCGAGGAGAAATGATGTGATATGGCGAGGTCTGAGCAGAATTTCCTGAACCCATCATTGTCGAACTGTCGGGCATTATCTGAGATGAGAACTTTGGGAATTTCAAACCGGCATATGATACCCTTCCACACAAAATTCTTTGTATTTTTTTCGGTGATTCTTGCTAACGGTTCTGCTTCTACCCACTTCGTGAAGTAATCAATAGCTACGATTAAGAACTTCCTCTGTAATGGAACTTGAGGCAAAAGCCCTAGTATGTCGATCCCCCATTGGGTGAATGGCCACGGGCTGGTAATTGGCACCATCTCAGTATGGGGAAGGTGGTTGGATGGAGCGAACCTCTGGCATTTGTCACACTCCCTGGTGTATTTTGCTGCATCCTGTCTCATCTGGGGCCAGAAGTAGCCTTGGCAAATCGCCTTTCGTACCAGCGATCTCGCCCCTAAATGATTTCCGCAGATGCATTCGTGGATTTCTCTCATCACATAATTGGCTTCCTCAGGTCGGAGACATCTTAGGAGGGGACCAGAGAAGGATCTTTTATATAAAATTCCATGAAGCAGGCAGAACCTTGCAGATCTATGGCAAATTCGGTGAGCTTGGAGTTTATCTGCCGGAAGTGTACCGCTCCGAAGGTAGGCGACGATCTCATCCATCCAGGTCGGGTCCGTTTCTGTCGTACAGATGGATTTGGCGACCTCAATGCTTGGTTTGGACAAGAATTCCAGATGTATACTTCTGTCTGATGTAAAATCAAAAGTTGAAGCGAGATTAGCTAGGGCATCTGCTTTCCTATTTTCTTCCCTGGGGATCTGTTGAATGGTGAACTTTTCGATCTTCTGAGTTAAGCATTTGACTTCATCCAAATAAGCTTCCATCCGTACGTCCCTGGAAAGGTAATCTCCCTGAACTTGGTTGGCCACTAATTGAGAATCACTGTAGGCTTCAATTGACTGGACTCCCAATCTTGTGGCAACTCGTAATTCGGCGAGGAGTGCTTCGTACTCAGCTTCATTGTTGGTGACTTTAAACCCAATCCGTATAGCGCATTCCATCTGTTCACCTGCCGGAGTTTGGAGAACAAGCCCTACACCGCATCCGTGTTGATTAGAAGACCCATCTACGAACAATTTTCATTTGTCAAGCGTTTCTCCCGAGCTATCGAGACTGTTCTCCGAGCTTTTGAGGTCCTTTTCTAAGTTACGAATCTCGGACTCCTAGAATTCTGGATCGGGCTCATGGGTAGATTCAGCCACGAAGTCGGCTAAAGCCTGGGCTTTTATTGCCGTCCTCGGTTTGTAGTCAATATGGAATTCGCTTAACTCAATGGACCATTTCAGGAGTCTCCCCGAGGTCTCTAGTCGTTGAAGAACTTGTTTCAACGGTTGATCAATTAGCACGGCGATAGGATGGGCTTGAAAATAATGGCGAAGTTTTCTGGCGGCGATCAGGAGGGCGTAGGCGACCTTTTCAATCATTACGTATCTGTTCTCAGCACCAATCAGGACCTTACTAACATAGTATACCAGTTTTTGGACATGGTCCTCTTCTCGGATGAGCACGACACTTACTGTTGTGGGTGAAACAGCGAGGTATATGAACAATTCTTCCCCCGTGGTCGGAACCACAAGCAGAGGAGGCGATCCTAAATACTTTTTGAGCTGTTGAAAAGCTTCCTCTGATTCTTCTGTCCATTGGAAATTTTGATTTTTCCTTAAGATTTTAAAGAATGGTAAACATCTGTCCATTGATTTGGAAACAAATCTGTTGAGGGCGGCAACCCGCCCAGTTAACTGCTGAACTTCACGGATATTCTGGGCGAGCTCATCCCGAGCAGAGCTTGAATTTGGTCCGGATTGACTTCAATTCCACGTTTGGTTACCAAGAACCCTAAGAATTTTCTGGATGATACGCCAAAAATGCATTTGGAGGGATTTAACATCATCCTGTGTTTTCTCAGAATGTTGAAAGCTTCTTCAAGGTGGGCGACGTGCTTTTCTGCTTCGAGGCTTTTCACGAGCATGTCGTCTATATATACTTCCATGGTCTTTCCAATCAGCTCTTTGAACATCTTGTTCACCAATCTTTGATAAGTAGTCCCGGCATTTTTGAGACCGAATGGCATGACCTTGTAGCAATACAATCCTCGTTACGTGATAAAAGAAGTTTTTTCTAAGTCAGGGGGAAACATCTTGATCTGGTGATATCCGGAGAAGGCATCCATAAATCTAAGAAGCTCGTGCTTAGATATGGCGTCGACTATTAAATCAATTTTTGGTAGTGGAAAACTGTCTTTTGGGCACGCTTTGTTGAGATCAGTATAGTCCACGCATACTCTCCACTTCCCTCCCTTTTTTGGGGTGACGACGACATTAGCTAACCATTCCGGGTAGTGGGCTTCCTTGATCACTTTAGCTCTGATGAGTTTGGCGACCTCCTCGTCGATAACCCGGAGCCGCTCGAGAGCGAATTTTCTTCTTTTCTAGAGAACTGGCGGATTAGCCGGATTGATCTATAATTTATGCATGGCGACCTGGGGATCTATCCCCGGGACGTCGCCTTGGGACCAGGCAAAAATATCGAAATTTCTTTTTAAGAATTCCACTAAAGCACTGCGCAGCTCTTTGGTAAGTTTTGTTCTGATCATAACGTGGCGATCAGGATATTATGGATGTATGAAAATTGGGGTAGTTTCTTCAAGGGGTTTAGTGTTTTCGGTTTCTCGGGGATCCATCAAGACAACCTGTTCCACCTTGTCCCTCAGAGGTTCCATCTCGCCATCGTAGATCGGTAATTGCTATTGGGCATTCCGTACTGGGGGGTCTCGATCTTCATAGCCGAAATGAAACATTGCCTGGCCACTTTCTGGTCGCCACGCACTTCACCCACTCCTGCCGAAGTGGGGAACTTCATTTTCAGGTGATAGGTTGAGGTGATCGCCCTAATTCCGCCTAGAGTTGGGCGTCCTAAAATGGCATTGTAGGGGGAAGGGCAATCAACCACGATGAAGTCCTGCCAAACTGTAGTTTGGCGAGGTTCTTTCTCCAAAGTAATCGGCAACTTAACCCATCCCAGTGGGTGAGTCAGATTTCCTTCAAATCCCACCAAGGGTGTCTGGAAGGGCTGCAATTTGTCGAGCCCTATTTTCACTTTTTCGAATGCGGAGATGAATAGAATGTCGGCCGAGCTACCATTATCGACCAAAATTCTTTAGACGGTAAAATTGGCGATGATTGCCGAAACGACCAGGGCGTCGTCATGAGGCAGGTGCAGGCCTTTCAGGTCATCATTGTTGAAGGTAATTGGTGGGTGGACATCGGCTATTGGCGAGGAGAGGTTGTAAACTTCTGCGGACAGCATGTCTACACTTCTGGCGTGCCTCTTTCTGGATGAATTCGAACTCCCTCCGGATCCAAACCCACGTGTATTACCTGAATGTCTCCAGCTGTAGGTCGATTGTCGCCATATCTCCTTTCTGGTGAATTGGGAGAAGGGCGATCTCCAACGTATTTTCTCAGATACCCTCTTTTGATGAGGTCGGCTATTTGCTCCTTTAGATGAAAGCAGTCTTCGATATTATGGCCATGGTCTCGGTGAAATTCGCAATATTTGTTTTTGTTTCTCTTCCGGGGATCAGTTTTGATTTTCGAGGGCCACTTGACGAACTCTTCATGCTTGATTTCTGTGAGGACTTGGGCAATGGGAGCATTAAGCGGAGGTAATACCAGCTCCGCGCGGCGAAGTGGAGTACGAGGTCGCCTATCATTGGTCCGCCTCGACTCCCGATTAGGCTTCTTGCTCCTTCGTTCATCGTCTCTATAATTAGATCGCCTTGTATCGGGCTCTTTCCTCTTGTGGTCCTCCTTTCCTCTTCGCCTCCGTTTGGCTTCAGCCAATTCCTCAGCGGCGATGTACTTATCGACTTTACTTTGAAGGACGGACAGAGTCTCCGAAACGTTCTTGGACAGAGAATTGAACAAGGGACATGGGCGAAGCCCCTCCATCATCGCCATGACGACTACTTTGTCACTGGGATCTTCGACTTCTAATATGGCCTGGTTAAATCGCTTCACATAATCTTTCAAGTTCTCCGTTTCCTTCTGGTGGATGGTGAAAAGATGGGATGCACTCTTCTGCCTGACCTTGCAACTTATAAAATTAGCGACGAAAAGTCTGCTTAGTTCACCAAATGAATCTATGGTTCCGGGAGTCAACTTTCGGAACCACGACCTTGCCGACCCCTTCAATGTAGCAGAAAAAGCTTTACACATGACTTCGTCAGAGTA
>BRYE01000022.1:11080142-11085142 GCA_030159115.1 Actinidia arguta var. hypoleuca
ATGGTGGTGGTGACCACAGTAGTAGTGATGGTGTTTGAATGATGGTGGTGATGGTATTGGTAGTGGAGGGTGGTGGCAGTGGCAATTGCAGTGGTGGAGGGATGATCGTGCTCATTGTAGTAATGACGGTGGGCGATAAAGGTGGTGTGAGGGTAGTGGTGGTGGACGTAGATCTCGTGTGGTCATATTGATTACTTACAAATTAAGTCATAATTAAGTAACAATGTTGCTACTTAAATTTTTTTTACAACTTATACACTATATTTTAAAAAATACAATTAATTTTTTAAGTAATATAAAAAATAATTATCAAATAAATTTAATTTTTTCCACTTAATGTATTCAGCATTTAGTGTTTAATTAGTTATGATATTGATTATTATCTGCAGTCCTTCACTATATAAATTTCTGTGCTTTATTGCACTTGAATTCTTTTCGTTGTAGAATGACTTTATCCCACTCTGACAAAAAAGGGTATATCAATTGAGTATGCATGCCACATTGAACAATTGTAAATTTGGACTGAAGTGATTGATTGCTGCTAGTTTCCAAAAATTCACATGAAAACAAACATGCCTCATTGAACAATTGTAAATTGGGTCTGAAGGGCTGGCTTGATTGCTGCTAGTTTCCAAATATTCATGTTTGTTTTCATGTGAAAAAATTTCACTGATAAAATGATTACGCCTAAATTATAATAGAAGACACCAAGTGTTTTCTTCCCTTAATTGTCTTTTAAAGATTAGTATTAGTATACTCATTAGTGTTTCATTTTAGAAACTCTGGCCAGGATGCTTTTCGTTTTGTTCTGTGTTATTGGGCGAGTTAGGTGAAAACTTTCCCGATTGCCTTCACAAGTGAAATGCATAGCAAGTGACTTTCATGCTCATCATTATACACAGTCACGTGGGTCCCATTAACTTCATATGAGAAGAGAACCAGACAATTTTTATTGAAAGCTGAAAAATAGGTCACCAAAATGAAGAAATTAACTACAAAAAAAAAAGAAAAAGAAAAAGAAAAAGAAAAATTGGCTAAAATAGAGATCTCAGCTTCGAAGGCGGCGGCCTGTTCGCCATTCCAAGCATGTAGACTGATGTAGTGTTTTTCGCACAAAATTAGCCGGGAATTTTATTTTTCAATCTAAAATTTCTTGAGAAAAATAACAGAGAGAGGGAATAAAAGCACTTGTTATTCATTTACTATTATTATATGTGATTGTGTATTTTCAAAATTGAACGACTCTAGCAAATAGCTTGATCGGTTTCTACTGTAATACAAGAATAGTAACTACAGTATTCGGGTAACTATTTATTGTTAGGAAAATGCTATTTCGCCAATTTTATTATTTCTTTTTGGTGGCTTATTACACCAGAAGTTCCATACACCCAGAATAGGGATAACTTATCCGATAGCACCAAACTATTTTTTATTTTTTTTAAAAAAAGTAAAGCATATTGACTCTTTTAATTGTTTAATTATATTATTCACACTTCTATTATTAATCCATGTAAAATAGTGATAAAAATTGATCACATATTTTTCATGTACTTCAATTATATGTTTTTATGTTTAAAATATTTTTTTTTAAATTAAGGCAACACTCTATATATAAAGACTTATTAATAAGGGTTATGTTTATTTTTACAATAACTACATAAGCATGTAGTTAATTTGTTTTTATGTTTAAAATATTAAAAGCATTAAGAAAAGTAAATCCATAAACTATTCATCACTAAAAATGACAAAAAAAAATATCACTTGAACACTCTTTTTCTATCATTTTTAGAGACAAAAGTGTTAATTAAGCTTGTATAGTCTATGTCATCTACCAAAACTTTTTCAATTGACAATATGGTCAAACCGTTCATCTTTTCTTGTGACATGGTTGATCGAAGGTAAGACTTAATCAACTTTGAAAAGTTTCTTTATTCGGAAGCAACCGTAACCGGAATGGTCAAAAGTATTCTATAAATAATCCATGAATTTAAAAAATACTCTTCCTTGGCTTTCAAATAATTGAGGACTTCAATTGGATTCTTCACTTTTTTTAATAAAACTTCTCTTAAGACTTCCAACTCCATAAATAAATATCTCCCATCAATGTCTTAAAATTTGAGATTTTTTGAATATTTTTAAGGCATTAAAATTTGAGAATTTTTGGAGGCCCTAGGCCATGGCCTGGTAGGCCTTGGTCTAGGGGCGGGTTTGCCCACGCACCGTCATCCACCACCTCCAGGGGTGGACCCAAAGAGGGTCTAGCAGGGGCAACAACTTCCCTGACTTTCCAAAAATTATAAAATTATTTTTGAATTTTTTTTTTATATATTTTAGCCCCACCTGAAATATATTAATTTTTTTTTTTACACTTTAGTTTCCTGACTGAAAATCCTGGCTTCGCCTCTTCCATCGAAATCTGCCGTGGGTCAACGTACAGATCTCTGTCTCCCCACATCCCACCCAAGTTCGTCCACCACCCTTCCTCCGCCACGAAGCTCTAAATATGTTCTCATTCACTCTAGATCTAGTATTGTCACACCGGTTCCTTCCGATTTGCCATTCAATACCATGGCGATCTGGTATGGAAGAGCTTTTAAAGGTTAAAAAAAATATCAAATACTAAAAGTGTCAAGTTACTTTAGATCTGGAACCACCGTCTTTGAAATTGATGCTTGAATTTGGAAAATTTTCACTAGGTAGTACCAATTAATTGTTTGTTTGTACAGTACTGCTAATTATTAATTGTTTTCCCTGGAGGAATCTAGTAAAATTTCACTGACTGACAAAAAAAATCACTGGCCATTGATTTGTGTTCAATTATGTTTGGTGTTTGTTTGAGTTTATTTATTTTTCTTTTCTCCTCCTCCTCCTTTTTCCTCCTCGGTCTACTAGATAGTTTGATAAAAAAATAAATGAAAATAGTATTAGTGAAATTTTACTAATCTTGCTGTTAATTTTTAATTTTAATTTTTTATTAGAAGAGTGTGTGATACCTGAATATATAGTAACTAATTTGTATTCAAAATTATGTTTGGTATTTGGTGTTTTTTCAATATTATTTCTTCTTCTTATACTCCTTCTAGTTAGTTTGAGAAAAATAAAATAAAAACTGAAGCAGAATTAGTGAAATTTTACTAATCCTGCTTTTAAGTTTTGATTAGATGGGTGCGTGATCTTTGTACATATGTTAATTAATTTGTGTTCAATTATATTAAGCGTTTGGTGTTTATTTAAATTTTATTTCTTCTTTTCTTTTCCTCCTCCTCCATCTTCGATCTAGATAGTTTGATAAAAAATAAAAAATAAAGTAGTATTTGTGAAATTTCACAAATCCTTCTTTTAGTTATTAATTCTAATTTATTTGTATTCAATTGTATTTGATGTTTGGTGTTTGTTTCAATTTTATTTCTTTAACTCCTCCCCCGCTTTCTAAATAGGTTAACAAAAAAAGAAGAGTATTAGTAAAATCCTAATTTATTTGTATTTTGTATTTGATGTTTGGTGTTTGTTTGAATTTTATTTCTTCTCCTCTTTCTCCACCTTCTAAATAAGTTGACAAAAACAGGAAGCAGTATTAGTAAAATCCTAATTTATTTTTATCCAATAGTTTTTGATGTTTGTTTGATTTTATTTCTTCTTCTCCTCCTCCTCTTCCTCCGCCTATCTAAATAGGTTGACAAAAGAAGAAGAAACAATATTAGTAAAGTTTTATTAATTAAAAACAAGATTAGTGAAATTTCACTAAAATTGTTTTTAATCACTAATCCTGCTGTAGAAGATGGTTGGCGGATGGAGATGAAGGTCGCCCAAATCCATGTGTCGTGTGGGATAGTTTTGTCTAAGAAAAATCCTATATCCCTAAACTTAAAAAAATATTTTTGTAACCTTATACTTAAAAATTCAAACTACGGAGAATTTTTGACTAGGACACTCATTAGAATATAAATGATATGGCTATCAATTAAATGGAAAATCATTGTTGCCAAAAAACACTATAGTATCATCAAAACACTCACACATATATAATATGTAAATTTATTCTCCCCCGACCCCCCTCGTGATTTGATTAATATATTTTTTTTTTCACTTTTGCCTCCAATTCTTCATTCAAACTATTATTTTACCATTAACTTACTTTATTCTTTTCTTTTCTTTTCTTTTAATACCTTCTTATTTTTATTTTTTTCCTTTTAACACATTTTTTTTCTTTTTTACTTTTTATTATTATTTTTCTTTTAATACCCTTTCATTCATTTTTTGTTACTTTTTATTTTTTTTCTTTTTAATACCCTTTTATTCTTTTTTTCACTTTTATTATTATTTTTGTTTAAATACCCTTTCATTCATTTTTTGTTATTTTTTATTTTTTTTCTTTAATACCCTTTGATTCTTTTCTTTTTTTATTTTAATACCATTTGTTTTTTCCCCTTTTAATACCCTTTTATTCTTTTATTCTTTTTTCTTATTATTTTTAATTTAATACCCTTTCATTCATTTTTTGTTATTTTTTATTATTATTTTTCTTTAATACCCTTTGATTCTTTCTTTTTCTTTTTTTAATACCATTTATTTTTTTTTCCTTTTAATACCATTTGATTTATTTTTTTTCTTTTTAATACCCATTGATTTGTAATAAAGAAGAAAAAAAAGAAAACTGATAAAAAAGAAAAAAAGTTGATAAAAAAAAAGAAAAAAAAGAAAAAAAAGAATGAAAAAAAAAAACTGATTTTTTTAAAAAAAAATTAATAGTAAAAAAAGAAACAAAATTAAAAAAACTAAAACTAAAATAAAAAATAAATACAAAAATTAAAAAATGAAAGAGAGAGAGAGATTGGGGGGCATTTTGGTAATTTTAAAAGGGGACAAGTGGCAGGGGAGATGTCAGGGGTGGGAGGATAACCTCTCATATACTATGGTCAGCCACTCAGCGGTGAAACATATCAAGAAAATGTATAACTTTTATGTGAATGCAGCTACAAAGGCAACAACTTCCCATCTGC
>BRYE01000022.1:11125142-11135142 GCA_030159115.1 Actinidia arguta var. hypoleuca
CAATCAGGAAATCATGGCTCCTCGCAGAACCACCAAAGCTCCAGTCAAGGGCGTTCTACACGGAGCCATTGTCGCTGATCCTCCAACAAATCCTAAGAGTTGGCCAACGAGGAGGCTCGCAGGTGGGGAAGATCACCTCGCCCGAATGACTGTCTCGACAGACGTCGTGGTGATGTATCGATCGAGTAAAAATTCAAAGACTTGGACGCCCAAATCGATGCCATTAACACCGGCATCAATGCTCTAGTAACCGTTGACGCATTGATAAGGCATACAGAACCCCATTCACTAAGAGGGTGATGAAGGTCAGAGTCTCTTCTAGGTTTAAGCTTCCACCTCAGCTGGGAGTTTATGAAGGAAAAACGGATCCAATGAACTATTTGGATTCATACAAGAACCTAATGATGATTCAAGGAGCTTTGGACGAAATGATGTGAAAAGCCTTCTCAACGACTTTGAGAGAGTCAATGAGGTCATGGTTCAGAAAGTTATCGCCAAGAACCATTGACTCATTTGACAACCTGAATAGGCTCTTTGTTGCCAATTTCATAAGCTGCAGGGTTAGGCAGAAGAATGCCTCCCACCTTTTCACTATCCATTTGAAAGATGGGAAAAGCCTGAAAGATTACGCTAGGGGATTTAATCAAATTGTCCTTGAAGTAGAGGACCCCAGTGACAAGGTCATAGTCATGGCAGTAATGGAAGGACTCCATCCTAGTTTGCTATTTGATTCTTTTATCAGAGTACCAAAAGCTTTGTCGGCACTCCAAGACAAAGCCGATAAGTACATTGCCGCTGAAGAATTGGATAGCCAAGTGAA
Source organism: Actinidia arguta var. hypoleuca (assembly GCA_030159115.1). NCBI lineage: Eukaryota > Viridiplantae > Streptophyta > Magnoliopsida > Ericales > Actinidiaceae > Actinidia > Actinidia arguta. The sequence continues at coordinate 11,125,963 of BRYE01000022.1, forward strand.
GGAGACGAGGGAAAGAAGATCACAAAAGGAAGGAGTATGATTTGAGAAGGATGGATTACAAGGGGCGACATGAAACAAAGGAAGCCCGAGTGCGATGTTAGAAGGCAAATCACGATTGACCCCCTCAGACTCCTACTGAACCAAGGTGCTACTACTACCTACCTCTCAATGCCCCCATTGCCTAAGTACTTATGGAGATCAAGAATGAAGAATTTATGAAGTAGGCTGGGAAAATCAAGACCAAACCCTCTTCGGAGAAATAAGAACAAGTACTGTGAATTTCACAGGGATCATGTCCACAACACCGAAGACTGCTTTCAGCTAAAGGAGCAGATTGCTAATTTAATCAATATGAGGTACTTGAGAAAATTCATTGTTAATCGCAGAGACCAACCATGCCCGAAAGAGAGTACATTGATAACAGACCCACTATCGGGGACATCCAAGCCATCCATTGAGGTTTTGGATCAGGAGAATGTTCAACATCTTCGAGAAAGAGACACGCTCGAAAAGCAAATGGGCAAATAGATGAGAAAGTCTATAATCTCTCCTCGCTCACAACCGAGGTGAGTCCTCCCATCACCTTCGCCAATGAGGATATGAAAGGCCTTCATCTCCCCCATGACGACGCTCTAGTCGTGTCCGCCACTATCACCAATTTCAACGTCTAAAGGATTTTAATCGACAATGGTAGTTTTGCTAACATCTTATTTATCTTGGCCTTCGACAAAATGAAGATTGGGCAAGACAAGCTCTACCCATTTCACACTCCCTTAATCGGATTTAGGGGAGGATCAATCCAACACCTTGGTTGGATTAAATTGCCTTTAATTGTGGGGACAAAACTGTACCAAGCAATAGTGTGACAGGATTTTATTGTCATGGGTTGTCCCTCGCCCTACAACGCCATTTTGGGTTGTTCCATGTTGTCAAAGCCATCACCTCCACCTATAACCAAATGATAAAATTTTTGACCTCTACTAGCATAGGCAAGGTGAGAGGTGACTAGAAAGTCTTAAGGCAATGTTTCATGACGGAGATAAAACCAACCGAAAAATAGCAACTACAGATAGGAGATGCTGAGATGGAAGAGTTAAGGGACGAGATAGGGGTTACACCTTTCCTATATCCCCGAGATACAGAAAATACCAAACCGCAGGAAGAGGCTACTCCAATCTTCATACAGCTCAATTACCTTGATCGTCATGTGATGATTGTGACCAAGCTGACAGTAGAACAACGAGACACCTTAGTAGAATTCTTGAAAAAGAACTATGATATATTCGCTTGGTCACAAGGCAAGATCCTTGATATAAATCCCCACGTCGTTGTACACAAGCTCTTTGCCAACCCCGATCACCCTCCTATTCGCCAAAAGAGAAGGAAATTTGCCATTGAACTACTAAAAGTGATAGAAGAGAAAGTTTTGAAACTTATTAACGCTAATGTCATTAGGGATTCCCATTATCCGGATTGGTTGGCTAACGTTGTTGTCACCCCAAATAAGGAGAGAAGTGGATAATCTGCATTGATTTCACGGACTTAAATAAAGCTTGCCCTATAGATAACTTCCTTTTTCCTGAAGATCGATCATATAGTTGACACTACGTCAAAGCATGAGCTCCTAAATTTCATAGACGCCTTCTTCAGATACCACCAGATCAAAATGCATCCCCCAGATAGCAAGAAGACATCCTTCATCACAAAAGAGGGTTATACTGCTACAAGGTCATGCCCTTCGGATGAAAAATGTTGGGGCAACGTACCAAAGGTTGGCTAACAAGATGCTCAAAGACTTGATTAAAGACACCATGGAGGTCTACATCGATGACATGCTGGTTAAGAGCCTTAAAGCAGCAAACCATATCGCCAATATGGAAAAACCCTTCAGCATCCGGCGCTAACATCGTATGATGCTGAATCCCTCGAAGTACATATTTGGTGTGTCTTTTGAAAAATTTATTGGTTTCCTGGTGACCAAACGAGAGATAGAGGCAAACCTCGACCAAATACAAGTCCTACTCAAGATGAGCTCGCCCAAGAGCATTCACCACGTTCAATGATTGACTTGGCGAGTTGTTACTCTCAACAGATTTATCTCCAAGTCGGCTGACAAGTATTTGCAATTCTTCAAGATTCTGAGAGAGAATAAATCCTTCTATTGGACGAATGAGTCAGAATTAGCCCCTTTAGCAGTTGAATAAAAACCTTGGATCGCCCCCTCTCTTGACAGTTCCTAATATGGGTGAGAAACTTACTTTGTACTTATCTGTGTCACCAACAGCTATGAGCGCAGTGCTGATCAAAGAGGAAGACAAAGTTCAGAGATCGATATATTACGTCAACAAAGTTATCCTTGGAGTGGAAATCAAATACTTAAAGATCGAGAAGGGACAAACCTCTTATTAATGGTTAACACGCGTCACTCATGCAGGGAAGTCATCATTACATATTTACCTCGCCTATTAGCAATCCATGTGTTTACTCGATGATACCAAGTTATTGTCCTCGACATAGGGGGCAACTGATGAGGGATGAATTTTACTTACTCAAATTAAGCTACTCTAGATGAGATGATTCAACCCGAGGTAGATATGTCATCACATTGTTCATAAAATAGCTATATCGCCGCAATTCCCACTTAGCATGCCGAGTTGTCTTACATCGCCCGTGTTCTCCTCCTAGCATTTCAAGTCGTCAACACCTATTATTAGGTAGTTTATGTCGTCAATATCTCTAGATCGATATGAACGTGATTGACTCCATCTCCACCACAATCTTTTATAGTTGCAGCACTACCTCCACATGACAGTCTCCACCCATTAGGCCGTTATCCCGACCACGACTTTCTTATGTGGTTGCCCAGTGATTACGTCGCGATCTCCTCACACGTATGTGAAATCTCTATCTATAAAAATAACTCACAATTCTCTAGTAAGAGCAAATGCAATCACACTTCATAAGCCATTGCTCTTTGCATTATCTGTTGTGTTTTGTCTAGTGTCTTTCTCTCCTACAATTTCATCGTCACGCCAGAGGGATTTTGAGAGGCCTCACCTCGGTCGATAACATTTGTCTCCTTACGCAGGTGACCTTGAGTAATTCTGATTGTTAATTGCTCATCTCAAATTTCTATCCCAACAATAGTGATGTATTTTAAAATAACATTTCATATTAATAGGTATTTAGTTTGAAGTGATAAAGACTTAATTTTTTTTGTTCTCAAAAATTTTTTTTGAGTAAAATTATGAGATTTTTATATATTTTTTTTGTTTGTATGTCACTGTTCTAATGATGATGAAATGGTTAGTGTGTTTCAAAAAGGATCCAACTTCTCTAGTCCAATTTTGGATACACATTTTGGATTTATTTTGATAATCTAAACCGTTTATATTATAAATCTTATCGATGAATTTTATTATGTGAAAAATCACGTTGATCAAATACAAATTAATAGTCAACAAAATTAATTTATATTAAGATAAATGAGTATAATCAGTGTGTCACATTTATCCATTTGTTCTAAAACAGTATTGAACGAATATTAATTTGTATCCGATTCAACATGATTTTTAACAGTATGGATCTTCACGACGAAACCTACAATATGAACAATTTGAATTACTAAAATAGACCTAAAATAGGATTTAGAATATTTCGCATTGTGCAGACCAAACATTTAAACTACAGACAAGTTACGTCTAAATATATTAGATGCTCTTATAAGCTCCCACTAATTTCTCCATAGCTACCTCTTCCCCGCCCCATCCTTACCAGTAGCCGCGCCTTTCTTCCCATCCACTCACACCATGTCTGAAAGTTTCGTTTCAATAGGAAGTCTAAACTGTTGATCTCGAAATAATAAAACAGGAAACAGTTTGTCAATTTGATTTTCCTTTTTGCAACATAATTATGAATACTACGGTAGTGCAAATACAATATATATATAGTATTTGCACTACCGTAGCATTCATAATTATGTATATATTGGCACAAAAAGATTTCGATTTAGGGATTTTTACTTTGTGAGAAACATTGGCACTACCAACGACCACCTTCTTTACAAATGAAATTTCAGATTCCACATCATGGAGTTTTCCCTTAGTGTCTCTGCCAGCATCGTCATGTCACCCATCATTTCTGTAAATTGCATTTCCAACTCAGCAACGTGTTTTTCAGGGACTCTCTTAAGGCCAGAAAGTCTTTTGCCACAGCATCTAATCGATCCGCTAGAGAACGAGTCTCATCAAGAGTGGCACACACCAAGGCTTCCAATTGTGTTACATGATCCTGAACCAATTCTAATCCACCAGCCATTGTAAGGAAGAGTAAATTTCAAAGTATAATCAAGAACAACCTATGCTCTGATACTAATTGTCACATGATCAATTTTTTGACTCAATTTTGTCTGCGATGACACTAAGTATCACATTTAGTTTCAGCCAAACTCCGCACACATATAATGAGGTTTCAAAACAAGGCACAACAATAATTTACAGGAACTTAATCCCAACCTTTTATTACACCAACAATAATATAAGAATACATTTAGAATTTTAGACAAAAACTCTCTACTTCAATCCTAACACACACAATCCCTTTTTATAGAGATTTTTACATGCAGTTAGACCTGCCACCCCTAACTCCCTATGACATTTGGACCAATAACATTATAACACTTACAATAACTGTTACAGATATGCGTATAATCATTACAAGTGTAATAACCAAACACTAGCATCTATTTTGCTTGTAATTGCCTGTCTGTGCACATGTCCCATGTGCACCCAAGCATGCCCACGCCTGAGTCTAAGTCCCATGTGTTGAGTCAATGTCATGCGTTCATTTGTTCACAACCCACACTACAATGCATTAAGGCACCGTTCTACCTGCGCCTTGCATCTGCTTCGCAGCATCACAACCTCATGCTTTTGCCATTGGGGTGACGCGGGTGCAAGATGCCACCACGCACCAACCCTTAATCATGTCGAGGGACTAAGGTGCTAACAGAAGGCCACTTAGACCAGAGACTAGCATATGGGGCACACACGATGCGCGTGTAATACAAGTTCTATGAAAGTATAAATAGATCATATAGATATTTTTATATGAATTTGTTCGTATTTTTTGCAAATGTTATAGATTCACAAAGAGAAATCATGATAAATTTTTTATGTCAGTCCCTCAACCCGTGCCCCATTCTGCAGACTGCAATAAATTATGGCCACTACAATTTTAAGACCCATATATCTTTTCTGCATTGGTTGTGGTATTTATAAGCCATGCTTCTGCGTAAGAAGTTTGAAAATGGAAGAAGAAAAAATATCAATGAAATTTGTTTAAAAGAATTAATGCAAGAAGAGGCATAGCATGAATGGTGTTGGCGTGGTGTTTCAGTTCCAAACAAAACCCAAAGCATCCAGCTTCGTTTTTGGAAGAGAATTACATACATTTCATACACATATATACAGACATGTTTCCCCACGCAGTACCCTACTAATCAATGTAGAGAGGAATAGCTAACTTATAGTGTTATTTCTTATAGTTTCCAGGTGGGAATGGCAGATATATTAATTGAGGACTTTTGAGATTTGTAATAGCCATAGCAGTTATAGGCAGTTTCCAAATAAATCACCTTTTACATATTTGCCCTTCAGGTTGGGGAAGGTAATGGTCAATTAACCTGTGATTAGCCAACTTTTATTGGATATTTTTGGAAGGGAAAAATCTGTCTGGTCTCACCAAAATTGGTGTTGCCTTAGTATATTAGTATAGGCATGGCTCTATTGAGATATTGGACCCTTGTGGTATCTCATACACATTCCGGTGATTGGTTGAGCGAATAAGTCAACTTCAAAGTGGATTTGTTGTGCGAAGAGTGCGTTGTGACCCGTGGCCTAAGCCTGGGTGCTTCGTGTCTGAGTTAACGGCATTCTCATCTGGCTCGTGTCCTGTTCAAGCTTAAGCCTAGATTCCTCCTTGACCTTTTGTTCTGAAACAAAGTGATGAGTGGCACCCGGCCACTGCATCACAACCATTGTACGATATCATTGAAAGCACCTTAGGCAACTACCAGACAAGGAAGGAAAAGGGAAATCCTATATCTCAACCACCAAACAAACTACGTGAAGAGCACCCACTTCTCTTAGTTTATTTTTCTCAATTGGCCGTTTTGTACCGGCGCCTATCTGGCCCGATCGTTTAGTGGCTTGTTCTAAGATGGTATCAAGGATCCATTATGTTTCTTGTTGTCATACCCGTTGAAGAGACAATGACTCCCATTTGAACTGTTCACCCTGGAAACCCCTTTCACGCACATTACTTTATTACAAAAACATACCACAGTTGTACGCAATGGACCGCACATGCTGTTAAATCTAGACCAAACTCACACAGCTTAGACAAAAGATTACATCTCAACTTCTCAAAATATTTATATGGCACATTATACAAACTATAAAGGTCTTGACTCCACCCTCACTTCTACGACTAGCTAACTAGACTGGTATTTCAGATGCTTGAAAATAAACAGTGAGTACCGCTGCTTCGTAAAAGAGGAGATACAAAAACATTTAGTAAAATGATTACAGAACAAGGGCAAAAACACATTCCACTTCCCCAAACCATTTATTAGGATGTTATTTCCTTCCAACACCAACATTTTTTCAAGAAACCACGTCCATTCAAGTAGAGTTATAGGGTTGATTCCTTCGTAATCCAGGAAACCTTCCATAATTTATGGGGTTGTCTTCCTTTGTACATTAAGAAGACAATTTATTAACCCTTTACACTGAGGCACTGGGGTTTAATACTCTTAGACGAACTGACATGTTCTTGAACTACAAAATGCATTGCAATGTGCATTTCTAAACCACTTGGTCCATATTCAACTATCATTGCAAAGGAACTATACATTCAACCAAAAATAGGAACCGTTTCAATATTTGCAAATATACAGCTTATTTAACATAGTATGCATATCACTCAAATATAACAACACCTTAAACTTGTAGATTGACAAAAAATGACCTAGAGCTCCTTACTCAACCTTGAGGTGGAACACTGACAGCACCTCCCCAGAACTAGAGGTGTCAAGCGTGCCGTGCCAGCACGGCACGGCACGGGCACGGCACGAAAAAACTCGGCACGAGCACGATTTGGGCACGGTATAAGTTCGGCACGGCACGGAACGACACGGTCTAAGCGGGCACGGGGCACGAAAATAGTGAGGCACGACACGGGCACGGCACGATAGTTGACTTGGTTGAGCACGGCACGGCACGGCACGACACGATACGAATTTAGTCAGGCACGGCACGGGCACGGCACGATAGTTGGCTTGGTTGGGCACGGCATGGCACAACACGACACAAGCTTAGTCAGGCACGGCACGGACACGACATAGAACTGTGAAGGGCACGGCACGGTAATTGGCACGACACGACACAAAAATGGCAAGAAATGATTAATTATTAAATAAATTAAAATAAAATTTAAATAAATTAATTAATTTTTCATAAAAGAAAAATATAAGAAAAAATAAAAATAAATTTTTGAATAAGAAAAGTAAAATAAATAAATTTTGACTTGTTCATGGGTCATGGCCATAAATAAATAAATAAATAATAATAATATATTTTTATTAATAATTGACTTTACAAATGTCATAATAAGAAAAATAATTAGAAAAAATTTAAAATAAAATTATGAATACCAAAAATAAAAAAAAATAAAAAAAAAGTAAATTAAATTTTGATAATAAAAAATAAAAATTTTAAAATTTTAACTGGTGGCCTATAGTAGGCCATAATAAGTAAAAAATATATTTTTAAAAAATAAAAATTTTAATAATAAAAATTTAAAATTTTGAATTAATAGTCCAAAATTAAATTTTTGTAACTACATAATATGTATAAAAATTTGATTATATTATGCGCTAGCCATACAATTGCAATATAATTATGACAATCCACACCGTTCATTTTATTTTTATTGTTATTTTAATCACTCTCCCAAATTTGAAGTCTATCGGGTATTGAAAGCCCTTTCATCAGGAAATTAATTCATTATCAACTAACAATTTCTCTCATTCGATCAAGTACGCAACGATAATTAAATCACTTTATTTTTTTTAGGAATATGATAGAATTGACAATATTTGAAATTATAACGATTTAGATCGGATATTCGGGGAATCGAGTCTGCACTTGCCTTTCAATCCTATATATCAAACTTATTTGGTTATGAACCAATCCATTATTCTATAGGATAATGTATGATTGTCAAACGATAGAACACGATTATGATGATCTAAACCGTTCACTTTGTTCTTCTTGTTATTTTAATAACTCTCGTCAAATTTGAAGTCTATCGGATATTGAAAGCCCCTTCATCAGGACATTGATTCATTTACTGACAATTTCTCTCATTAGATCAAGTACACAACGATAATTAAATCACTTCATTTTTTCATACATGATATAATCACTCTCACTTAAAATATAGATGGTTTCGATTCGAAAAAAACTATTGTGATGCCAGTTAAGTCGTGCATTATAGGATATTATTACTCATAGATGCACCGAATATGATCCGATTAGGTGATTTTTGACATTTGATCGCCACCGTTTTTTAGGAAGATGATAGAATTGACAATATTTGAAATTATAACGGTTTAGATCGAATATTCGGGGAATCGAGTCTGCACTTGCCTTTCAATCCTATATATCAAACTTATTTGGTTATGAACCAATCTATTATGCTATAGGATAATGTATGATTTTCAAACGATAGAACACGATTATGATGATCTAAACCGTTCACTTTGTTCTTTTTGTTATTTTAATAAATCTCGTTAAATTTGAAGTCTATCGGATATTGAAAGCCCCTTCATTAGGACATTGATTCATTTACCGACAATTTCTCTCATTAGATCAAGTACACAACGATAATTAAATCACTTCATTTTTTTCATACATGATATAATCACTCTCACTTAAAATATAGATAGTTCCGATTCAAAAAAGACTATTGTGATGACCATCAAGTCGTGCATTATAGGACATTATTACTCATAGATGCATCGAATGTGATTCGATTAGGTGATTTTTGACATTTGATCGCCACCGTTTTTTAGGAAGATGATAGAATTGACAATATTTGAAATCATAACGGTTTAGA
>BRYE01000022.1:11137642-11145142 GCA_030159115.1 Actinidia arguta var. hypoleuca
ATGTAGAAAACATGCCAACATATAAGGCATACAAGAACATTAAACCACCCCTAATATATTAAGGCGTTTATATAAAAACAATAGTTGTATTATGACTTATGAGCTTTGAACATCATAGCCTCGAACAAGATTTTAAAAAATGGAAACCATTGCAGAGTAGATCCTACTTTGTTCCTTGCATGGGAACCATCATTATATTGAGCTTGGGACTGCGAAAACCAAGGACAAAGAACATTTTCTTTTTATCATATTTGACAAAGACAAAGCACCACGGTAACCTCATACATCCTAACCTAAGCATAGCTTAATTTATTAAAAATACAAGCAACAGTACTGGTAAAAATAGGAGATGCTGATGACATCAAAGTATATGTAACGAGAATATTTAAGGAAATCAAGGAGCTATGTTACCTGGTATTTTGGAACATGAAACGATAACAGCATTGTTATGTGCCACGTGCTCTAAAATCTGGAGCATAGACTTGTATACTTGGAATTTTAAGATGCTTCCAAAGCAATTTACTTTTCAACAATTAGACATCCAATCAAAATAGTATATCTTTTGTCAAGTTATTCATATATAATTATATTTTTAGAAGAATTATGGCCCCTTTTTTTACATTTTATTAAAACTGGTTTTAAAGTACTTTCAGTTTCTTATATCGATGCAACAAAAAGGTACTTTAAGACTTATATTTTACTGTGTCAGTTCTATAAATAATCAAAAATTGTCCCACCTTTCATATCCTTCTAAGTCTTCTCTGTACACAAATATATTATGCGCAATAAAGCCTTCTCTCTCCCCAGTTCTTCCTAGGAAATATCGAGATACAATACTAACTCTAGAAACTGCCCATTTCGAATTTCCAACTACTGAATATATGCAGTGCCATCTAGGGGTGTGAGGAAAACCGAGTGGACTGAGTAAACCAATCCAAACAAATCGACCAAATCGATCTGTTTTGGCCGTCTATGCAATTTTTCTATGTAATAGAGTTTCAGTTCGGTCTACTGTTCAAAATTTTTGAATTGGAACCAACGGGAACCAACTGATATGTAGAGTGCACAGTTATTTTTGGTAATTTCCCACATGTAGGAATCCCTAGCTATTCTAATCCCTTCCATCAATCCCTCTTTACTTTCTAATTTCTTACGTAACTCTCTCATGGCAAGAGAACTAAAACTCCCTTGTGTTATCGAACACCCATGTGGGCAACAAGGGTTCAAACATATGGTTCACATGGATAAGGACGCCCTGGACAAGTAAGCAGGGACTCAAGCTCTTGATGAAAGACGTTTTGATCCACTTCAACAGAAGATCGGAAAAATATCACAATGTGACCAAGGTCCTCTTTCTCACCAATTCAAATCATACAACCCACCCAACCCACCCCTTCAGCTCTCTCTCTCTCTCTCTCTCTCTCAAATTTGAATGTGTATAAATATGAGAAAAATCATTAATATTGAACCCAGAATTGAAGTTGTAAGACCGTGCCAATTTGGTTGAGAGAGGAAGAGAATTGTAAACTGGAATGACAAAAAGTAGCAGTCAATTTAAACACATATGTAAACACATGTATACGTATGTCAACTTTGTTTATCAGACCATAACCATTTTTTTGGGAGAAGACAATCATATTAAAATGACAGCATTAAGGAAATGCCACACATATACAACTGACCGCCCAACAAACCAACACAAACGAAGGCCCCTATACACCTCCCTGTATATCAAAAAGCTCTACAAAATCTAGTGTTGTACTCTTGATGTAGTTTGGGTTGGAGATTCTAAAAACTAAAATAAAAGGTGAACCCACATAACACTCGGATCATGGTTGAAAATAAACAAAAATCATATATTTTCACTGATTTCTACAAAATTCAACAGGCAAGTTTCGAATTATGGGGCTCAAAACCAAGCCCTAAAAAGCAGCACAATAAGCCAATAATGTACTAAAATCTGAAATTTCAATTCACCAAAAGGTCATCCAAAATAAATACTACACCCCTCAATAGCTAAAAAGTTTACTTAATGGTGAAGTAACTAGAGACAGAAAACTACAAAACAACAAGAAAGTGGCAAGTGACTCAATGTCTTAAATTAGGTGACAAATTGCTTAAAGCACACAGCTCCAGAGGAGGATACCTAGTAACTAAGAAAACTAAGTAGCTTACGATCACAAAACTCTAAAGAATATTGCCTTGCAACTAAGGAAACTAATAAAAGTAACACCTGCAATAAAAATCCTAAACCACGTAAATCCTAGATTTGAAAATGCTAGTTAATCGAAAACTATAAAGAAACCCAGCTTCTTACTCTCTCTCCTCTTAAAGCTTGGCTGTGTCCTTCATTCTCGAGAGTCGATCGTCAGACTTTATTGCATCAACTCTGTTGGGAATTGAGTGAATGGCTGAGAATTTGACACTGAGAATGATCCAGGCCAAAGGCATTGCTCCTATTCTCATAGTAGCCGTACAGCTTATTCAAGAAATGATTCTATTAAAAAATAAGTTTTTGAAAGCTGTCCCAGCACTCCAAGATTTGGGATTTCCCTTTTGTCGGATGCCCTGAGCTTGGGATTCAAAAGTGGCATTTGAAAGTACTATTAGTCGGCCAGTGGTCGAGTAGGATTACACACTCCCAACTGTCAACCATACAAAGAACTAAGAGAAACACTCTTGATTCTTTACAAAGGACTCTTAATGCCATCGAAATGATCATATCATCATTTATGAATATGTTACATGTATGTTGAATTTTTTAAATTTGGTACTGCTTTCCAATTTTCCAAACTAATGAGACCAAACCTAACCAGCCCGATGCTAAACGGTTTGGTTTGGTTAGTGAGGATGTTCGGCCAATTTTGCTCCATAAAATCAGAAAACCGACAATATCAGTTCAATTGGAACAGGGACGAAACCAAAGATTCAATGTCTAATTACACAACCAGCAAACCAAATAAAATAAAATTAAAAAGAGCAAAAAAAAATATGAGTGAGCAATACAAACAATCAATAATTTACCAAATCAAATGGAGCATTCAACAAAACCAAACATATTCCAAAATTAATGGCTTGGTAAGTGCATCTTAGTAAAGTAGATTGGAACTTCAACAAAACTACTTTATTATTGAGCAGACAACAAAGAAGGCGACGAAACACAAACGCATAAAAAACCCACCACCATATAAACAGTTATGCAAAACTGGTAGCGTCTCATATTTTGAACTACCAACCTCCTCAAGAGAAAGAAAGCAAAGCCACAATCCTAACATAGCTGTGTTGAAAGGCTTCACCTTTGAGAAACTTTTTGAATGTAATTGCTTTCACCTTAAAACCATCCAGTGAAATCAGTTGGCAAGCATGTTTGTGGAAATTTTGATTTGGTGGGGGCATGCATGTGAATCAGATTTATATTCACAGAGCCTCTTCAAAACTTGCAAAAAAAAAATAAATTAGCAGAATATATTCAAACCCAAGGTACTTCATTCCCAATTCAACTTACCAAAATCAATTGTTATAATTGGTGTATGGAAGTATTCATCTGATGCCTTGATGTGGCTGAACTGATCATGAAAACAAACTTGTTGCTGTCACCAATTTGATGCCTCAAGAACTGTACAATTATCATCGACAACAGCTTCTATAAGTACACATACAATGAGATTAATTGATCAGAGAATATAGAAACAAAGAACAATAATTTCATATTGAACGAAATTGCCAACAGTTTAAATTCTTGGATTATTTGAAATAGTGCTTCAAAGCTAACCAACTTGATTTTAAAATCAAAGAGGTTTTAATAAGTTGATGCGTTGCCAACTTCATTCTTGTTTTTAAAGCCTCGTTATGAAATTCAACTATACTCCATGGACCAAGGCCAAGATGGCCAAGTTGCTAAAGTTTCTAGATGCCCCAATTATAACAACACAATCAGCATACACCAACTTCAAGTCCAATGGAAATAAATAGGAATAAAACATTCTTTTTTAAAACAAAAATAAACAGATGAAGGGTACAGGTAAAAAATCTCTGAGTCTCTGAACATCCTAAATTCAAATTGCATATTTTCTTGGGTAACCTATAAAATGTGGATATTTGTTTAATTTATTCTCAACTTTTTAACCCAACCAAACAAAAACAAAATAAAAAAATAGGAGGTTATAAAATATGATCATTAGTAAAAATTCTTCAGCCATTGGCTCCTCTTGCTTCGAAGAGGAACACAAATAATGAGAGAACGAGAGAGTTACCATGGAGCTATGACTTAAACATACTCAGAATCATAGAAGCCGCCACATCTCAACCTCATCTACAAATTAGAGAGAGAATAGATGAAGGAGAGACCATCTACATATTTTAAAAGAGTATATGAAAAGAGCCCAAGGATACACGATACAGTTTCAAATCAATGAACTTCAAATTAAGAAAATAAATATTATTGAAAGAAAATAACAATCCAAGCAATGAAAATTACAATACTTTTGTTTTTACTATAGCGTACAATATTAGCCTCACTTCAAACCAAACCATTCACTAACGACTTCAATGAATATCCAGTTCATCACGTCCACGACATTTCAAATCTACAAATTAAAGACACAGCTTCAGCAATTACGCAATCCATCTTTCAACTATTTGAACAGTTTAACAAATTGCAAAATTAAACCATTCATAAGCACTTTATTCCAATCTACAAAACACATTTTCAAATGTCAAATTCATCGCACCCACAGCTATTGATTACTCCAATTTCATAATCTTGCCATTTATAACTTAGTTTGTTTCTCAATTCATTAGTAATTAGCCATTTAGCATTTGGCCATCGCTGCCTGCTTATCCATTTTCTATCAAATGTCAAAAACGCATTCCAACCCCTTCGTCTCTCCCTTCCTTTTGATTCTTTGAAGGACAAAAATGGTTTAGGCAGGGCATCAAAATATATAACAAAACTGAAATTTGAAAGTAAAAAACTTGGCCAAACACAACAAAATTCCATTAAAAACTGAATCTTTTACCCCATTTTCAGACCCATTTGGACTATCTCAACAACACGCGCCTTCGACATTTCTACCAACCATCTTCAATACCACAGTTAATACCACCAAGATGTACTTGGGTGAGTAACTCCAATCTACAAAGCAACATAAGTAAAAAATAAATAAATAACATAATGGTAAAGAAGTAAAAAAACAACAGTTTTTCATTCATTTCTATTTTAAAAAACAAAAATCACATGAGCCACCATTTTTCTCCCACTTTTTTCCACCAAGAGGAATACGAAAATTAGGAGACCAAAACCCATGTACCAAAACAAAGACCCAAGACAAAGAAAACTGCAAAAGCACTAAACTTTACCAAGGTCAAGTCTTATAGAGCACAACATGGTCCTTTGACCAGTGAGCTTGCCTATTGTGCCAATCGTTTATAGAAAAATCAGATCTCGTACATCAACTGAACCCTCTCCAAAATTAGAATTGAGAGAGATAACTATCTGATTTACCTCCACTATAGAAAATAAAATAATCAAAACTCTCGGCACCAAAATAAGTAAAATTGAAAAGAAGATAACTAAATATCAAATAGGAAAAACAATGAGAGCAAATACTAGCCCCAAACCAACCGTAACAGACATAACTGTTAACTAATCTGCACCACAATTGCAAACCACTAAATATAGATTAAAAGGGGATCAGGGTGCAAGAATGTTAAGGTTAAGGTAAATTCTTCTAGGTAGAATCTTAACTAAAAGGAAAAGAAATCAAGTTGGACAGCAAATATCATTGACATAATGAAACACCTTTAAAGGTATTGCACGGAATTTATTCTATGCCAGAAAAAATAATGATGAAAAATCAGAAATTAAAGGATAAAATATGGAGAATGGAACTCAACAAAGTGGCGAGTGGAAGGAACAACGGAAGGCTACTTGACCGTAGGATTGAAGTTACACATAATCTCATCTGTTACAAGACAGTTCTGTCACACACACATTGAAAAACTGAGCTTATAATATAGATTGCTAAACCCCAAAGGACCAAACTGAAAGAGCAAGTACCCAACTCATCTCATATATGACTTTCTAAATTTGTAGCTTATTTTGAAAACCAAATAGATAAAATATAAAAATTAAATAAAAAATATATTGCATGTATATACGAAGATAGAAAATAAATTAAAAGGTATAATAATTTTAAAAAAGTATTGTTAATTTTAAAAAAATGAGAGAGAAAGAAATATGTATTTTTTTGAGTCCCACTAAAAAAATATTCAATAGTAAAAAATATGTTCAGCTTTAGAGATTTTTTTGCTATTAGATTATAACGACTCACATTTTTGATAAGGAATAAGTGATATTTTTTTAGAAAAAAAAAAAATCATTCCAGGTAAAATTTCAGTCATTATTTGATTTTAACCATAGATAATGAAAAATAATTTAAATTTTTTTTAAATATTTGTGGGATGTTATAGATTGAACCTACGACTGATGGCTTGCCAACTACTTTCATCGACAAAGGGTCAATTTCTCCATAAAAGGTGACACTAGAATTGATGTGTTTGTAAAGGTGAGGATTAAAAAACAATCCTATCAGTGGCTTTGGGCAGAAATCATTTTCAGTAACATGCCACACACATGCAAACGCGACTAGGATCAAATATGCACACATAATTCACAGAGAGGATGTTGGGCTCATGTCTCCTAGAGAACTTTGGGAGGCGCAAGCCATTATCAAATGGACGGGTAATTTGGGTCCCTGGAGGACGCAAAATAGGGTAAAACTTCTTTTCTGCTTTCTTTTTCTCTTTTTTTTTTCAAATCCTTATTTTGACCATTCTCATATTTCGATAGGTTAATCTAACCTAGTTGAAATGGACGACTCTTTCCCAACGATGTTCTATTCATATTTTCTTGACGTAGAACGGACAACTCAAGCATTCTTTGATTAGTGAGATCGTATTAAATTCGGGCGTAGAAAATTTGGAAAGTAGAAAAGTGATAGTAAGAATCATTGGCACCGACAGCGGAATTGCGTGAGACTTGGTGATCTGAATGGAATTATCGAGAGGATCAAAACTCATCTCCTTTGGCCATGAGCCCCACGATTTTTAAAAAAATTCATCGTTTACCCTTCCAAAAGGACAATTTTGCTGTTTTTACTAATTATTATTTTAGTTATAAATTTTAATTTAAAAGTCAAAATAAGATCCCGTTTGTTAGGAAATATTTTTTAAGTAGAGTAGGAGCTGATTTAAGTATTAACTCAATTTTTTCTTTTTTGATAATTTTTCTTATTTTATTACCTAATTTCCGTGCTTAACGCGAATTAGGATTTCTAGTTTATTATTTAAACGTCTTGTAGTCTTAAAGACAATTCAGTTTTTGAATCAATAAAATTTTAAAATATTTTCTCTTTATTTCTTGTGGATTCTAAATTTATTTTATTGAGATAGACATTCCGTCTGCGTCATTTCTCTTGCAACTGGAAATCTTGAAGCTAC
>BRYE01000022.1:11230142-11232642 GCA_030159115.1 Actinidia arguta var. hypoleuca
TTTGTGGACTAATCGCTGACAATGGACTGACTACCATGAGCACAACTTTAAGTACAAAAGCCGAAGCCTTCCTTATCACCAATTGATTTTGGTAGAGATGGTGAAAGCTGAGACTGACAAGTGGTATTCGAGTCAAGGTCCCATGTTCGAGTCACTAAGGGTGTTCTTTGGAGGAATTATTGTTAGGTTATGAGGTCAAGCAATCCATTTTTGTAAACTTTGCGGATCAATCTCCGAAAGTGGATTTGTGACATCATACAACTCCACGTGGTGCCGGGTGATGGCACATTGGGGTTGGGGTGGGTGGAAATCCTTCATAAAAGATTTTTCCTTCTTATGTGTTATAAAATCTGTATATTATTTTGCGGAAGTGAAACGTAAAGAATATTTTGGAGCCAAAAGAGAATAAATATTTAAAACATATTTATTCATCAACATGTGTCCATAACGGTAAAGAAATTCTACCTGTCTTATCATTATATAAATACATATATTAATATATTCAAAAGACCTTGGACATTCTAGTCCAGACTAGACAATATAAGTTAGTTGTTCTTATTACATATCCTGACATAGTATATCTTAAAAATTTCATCCTTCATTGAAATTATAACATGAAGCACATAGTAACAGCAAAGCACAATTATCTCATGCTATTCCACATTCTTTCCTTTGTTCCCTAAAATATTACAAAAAATAATGTTCCTAAATATGATTGCTTAGTGTATAACTATAATCTCTAGCTTAGGTTTGATATCATTATCAAAGATAAGAAAATATCATGGTAGATGCTTGTATAACATAACATAACGTAGTGTAAGAGAAAAATTTTGCTCTCTTGAAATAACATGTTAAAAGTTCATGCGTATACATGTGGTTTAACTATATCCGAGTCAATATAATTCTTGAATATATATAATATGCATGATGACCGCCTGTCCTTAGTCAGATTTAAACAAACTCACACCCCTGTAGGTTGAGGTGCGCCGGCGTCGAGTACCTTCTTGAAAGGTAAAAATATGAGGTGCATAGACATATACATACAAAATTATTTCCAAAATATTCATATAAATTCCATGATTTTGTTTCTCATATGATAATATAATTTCATGTGTGTATCATAGTATAAGAAAAATAATTTGATCTACTTTAGATATTAAAATTATTTACTTTAGTCACGTGGATATTGCACTATATATGTTCCTTGAGTTCCTTAAGAGAGCCCGAGTCAATTCCTATATGTTTTCATTCATTTTATTGATTAGTATTAGTGACTATGGTTGAATAAGTGTTTGGTGAAACAAGACTCTCAAATCAGATTTACATGACAAGTTGTCTTGAAAAATTATTTTCGTTAAAATTTGGCTAAGAGTGAAAAAATAAAATTTTGAAATATTATTTTTTTTTAAATTATTTTTTCGGTAATTAATCTTTATACATTGAATAGACAAAATTGATTTTATGAGATTTTTATTACAATGTGTACTCTCAATCGCAAGAAGAATTATTTTTAAAATAACAGCCAAAAAATATTTTTGTACTAAAACTGAAATTTTACCTTTTAATTTAATGTGAATTATATTTTTTTATATTTTTTGTTGAATCCAAATGAGAGTATTTTTTTTATTTACATTGTAAACTTAAAGTAAAATGAAAGACTTTTATTTAAATATTTTCAATGAAAATAAGTCTACTAACAAAGGACTAGACTAACGATGGAAGTTCAGTTGGTCAAAAGTTGGTGGCTAAGCATCAACTGATCGAGAAAAAGTTTAACCGGTTGAGAGACAAGTTCGACTGGTTCAGAGCAAGCGGTGGCTTAACTGGTAACCTTCTACCGATTGAGAAATATTTAATTGGTTAAGAAAAAATGTTCAAACCGTTCAGCATGAGCAGAGACGTCAAACATAGATCGTCAATAGGTCAAGCTCTAGCCTCAATCGGTCCAACTAGGGAAAAATAGAAAACTAAACTTTTGCTGGCTTGACTTCTAAACCTGTTTGGGACAACCTAACCTCGAAATTAAAAAAATACCAGTTGTAGGTATTTAAAATAGCTATTCTACACAACTTGAATCAAAATTTTTTCATATGAACGAGTTATGCCCAAAACACTAGTTGTGATTTTGAAACAAAAATAAGGCATAATTTTTGCTTGACATATGATCCTAAAATGGTGTCCTCATGTCATATTTTGAAAGTATTATGAATGTTTAAACATGCTAGGACATATTACTCGAACATAAAGTGCTCAAAATGGAAGAAAGCACAAAAAGTTGGAGAGTGAAAATGTTTACCCCTTGAAAATAAATCGAAACGATTTATTAGCTGCTCTTTCTCTCCCTCTTGAATTTCCTAGCTATTCTCTCTTATTTCTCAACTAACTATCTCTCTCGAAATTCTCCTTTCTTCTCTCTCTGGATTAGTTTCTAGGTAAAACAAAAAATGTGTTTTTTTGTTGAATTATGGGCCATGAGTGAGTCACATGGTGACTCGTGGGT
>BRYE01000022.1:11237642-11239585 GCA_030159115.1 Actinidia arguta var. hypoleuca
ACTTTTGATTGATGTAATTTTTTGTAAAGTTTTATTATTAAAAAATATATTATTTATTGATTCATTTAAAGGGTCAAGACATGATACAAATTGAGACCGAGAAATTACCTTTTTATGAATTCTCTTGACTAGATAAAACTAAAAAAAAAGATAAAAATTCTGATCACAAGAGGATAATATGTCTCAGAAGAAAAAAAAAGCTAATTTTCAAACTTCTCTTCCCTATAATAACTTAAAAAGTATACTCAGGTTCCGTTTGGAATCAATTTTTTTCAATTTTTTTTTCAATTTTTTTTTTAATTTTTTTGTTTAAAATAAGTAAAAAATCAATTAGAGTTGATTTTTTTGCATTTTTGCTTTTGCTTTTTTACTTAATTTTACTTAAAGTAAAACTACAAAAATAAAAAAGTTAAAAAAATTTAACCCTTTTAATAATAAACTTAAAAAAAATTTAATTTTTAAGTATTTCCAAATAATCTTGGATTTCCAAATATTTCTTGTGCATAACTTTTCAGACTGTAAACTGCCTTTACTCTCTCTCTCTCTCTCTCTCTCTCTCTCTCTCCTCAGGAGCTTCCTGTTAAAAAATGGAACTGTTTGAAAATCTCAGGAACTCAACTTTGTAAACCCAATAAGACTTTTTTTATTTTTATATCTTTAGGTTCTCTTTAGCTTGAAAAGATACAAATAACCTGATGTTACCTTAGCATAGTATGAAGAGATTGAAGTTGTTAAGGTTTCCCTATCTTGGGTCAAGTCTTGTTTCTCTTATTTTCTTTTCTGTTGAAAAATTAATCTTTACTTGGTCCTTATAAATATCCTTTGTGCTGGAATGCAGGTAAATGAGAGATTTAATTTGGGGAAATCTATAAATGTGTGAGGTTAGTTTCTACTTCTTTTATGTCTATATCTTACCTTTTACTTGTGACTTCTTTTGAATTTGAGTGTAGTTTCTGTTCATGCGATTTACCTATTAGTTTTTTTTTTCTTCTTCCTAATTTACCAGTTTCTGAAAATTCTATCTTATCATGCAATTTTCTTCTTTTCTTGTCTTCTTGGGGTGGGAAAATGCATCATTGCATTTTATAAGAAGGGTTAGATTTGTTAATTATCATTTGCCATTTGGATAAAAATTTGTTGTTTGTTTGTGGGAAGAACATGGTGGTTTGTGTGTGGTATTTTTTGCTATTTATTGTGTTCAGTAAATTGTTGTAAACTTTCTGTAATGGAAATTAACAATCCTAATTGTGTTTTTCATGTGGGTATCAGTTTGTTTCTTTGTGGAGTCTGATTTAAGGCCAGATGAGTGAGACTAGATTTAGAATATTTAGGCAATTTGAGTGGTGTTTACATAGGTCGAGGAATTGGTAAAGCAACTATTACTTTGTGCTTGCAGAAGTAAGAGATTAATGTTAGGGCTTAATTCTTCAAATGTGAAAGCCGAAGGCAACAGCTCTCTTAAATGTGGAGAGAAATTGTTTCTTGGGCAATATGCTGCCTATGCTGCCTTAATGCCATCATCCATGAATTATTGCAAAGTGAGAAATTCCCTAGAATCATCTCCTCGGTGCTTCCTTTCTAATGCCCCAAAGCAGCCCTAACCCCTAAGCCTTGTTTCGATTTTTGTTATTTGAGAAAAGAACCAACTGTTTTGTCATGTGGTCATATTTTGGCTGTTTCTATCATCTATCAGACTCGCAAACAAATGTGAATAACTGTATGTCTATGTTTCGTTACACGGTTCAGATTATGGCCAGCACTCTATCAATATTTGCCTGAAGCTAAGATGGTACATACATGTGAGAAACAGTTTTTGGTGGTTTCTTCTATATATATAGCTCTAAATTTGTCTTTAATGTGTAAGAGATTGCACATGGCAGTGCTAGGTGCTAGGTTATAATTTGGTAGCTAGTATCAACTTTACAGTAGGAACTAACATTACT
>BRYE01000022.1:11319608-11322108 GCA_030159115.1 Actinidia arguta var. hypoleuca
CTAAAAAAAGTTTTCTTATTGTTTCTCTCTCCTATATGTGAAATTTTCTCAATAAATCTTTTTTAATTTATTTTTATAGTCATTTTATTAAATTAAACTGCAAACTAAAATTTTCTTAAAAATACTTCTCTAGAGAAAGTAATGCTGAATAAGAAATAAAAAATAGAAATAAGAAAAATCCTAGATGCTTCACATCCTTAAGGAAATAATTACTCCAGATCTTTCCAAACCTCAAAAAAAAAAAATGCTGATAAAATAAAATTTAAATAAATTACACAAACTTTAATTTAACATTACAAAATATTGTATGTATTTAGATTCAAATTAAATTATTATCACTTAGTTGTACACAACACGAGAGTAGTGATAGTTATATTCTAAAATGAAGTAAAATACCGGAAGTTCGTTTGGTTCACACTTTTTATTTTTTTATATTAAATATAATCTCCGATACAAATCAGTTTTGTGAGCACATATTAGTATGGAAGAAAGAGAGGGAAAAAGGCAACACACACAAAAAAGGAAGAATGAGAGAGTTTATTAACCTAACCATTTCTTCTTCTTCTTCTTCTTCTTCTTCTTCTTCTTCCTCCTCCTTTAGGGGTAAATTTTATTAACCTCTCCTAAGGTTTCTTCAAATTGCGGGCACGTCCCTTGTAGTTTTCAAAATTATTTTGACTTCTCTTGATTTTGAAATTAATATATAGATTTCCCATTTCCGTTAAGTAAAGCCTAACAATATTAATTTTATGGAATAAAAGACCATAGCACCCCTTAGTAAATATTTGGTTGGCAAAAAGTTGATAATACCCTTTTCTTTTGCCCAAGCCTTTAACCTTCCCAACACTTTATTTTGAATTTCAAGGGAATCCACAAAGAATTCTTTTATATTATAGAGTGAGAGTGGCCAATGGTCTCAGAGGTACTTTTGGTATTTATAAGATAAAAATGTGACATCAGCAACGACTGTTAAGGAAAGGAGGAATCTGTATATTAGTTTCAAAAGCATAGGAGATCAGTAAAATTTTAAAAATTACAAGAGAGGTTCCCAAAATTTGAAGAAAACTCAAGGGAAGTTAATAAAATTTATCATTTCTTTTCTTTTTTTGGGACCCTTTTTTGAGCAGAATTTGAAAATTTGAAAAGAAATGTAAAATTGTGTTAATATTATTATTATATATAGCATTGCAGTCACGTGATGCCCCTGCAGTGTATGTCTTTACCCCACCGGCCCCCCCTCACTTTGCTCGTGCTTCACCTGCCCCGCCTCTCATGTTGTACTCCTGATGGTAATGGACAAAAACTATTTGCTACTTTTACTATTGTATCAAATTTTGACGAAGGTCCAAGCTTCTCATTTTACGGTTTCAATTTTATGGTAAAGTTTACAAGTCATGGGTCAATTCTGAATCTATATTGATAGTTTGAATATTTTAATCTCTAAGATTCACTGGGACTATTAACTACAAAAAAATGAGATTGATTGGGTGTCGGTAACCATATAATTATATCATTTTTGTCGGGATTGCAAATATAATTTTGAGAATAGACAATCAGTTTTATTACTAATATTAGTTGATCATATTTTGTTATCAAATTCTGATCAACTTAATTTTTTACGTGGATGATCTTCTAAGAGGTCTTGATAAGTTGAACGATTCAGTTGATTAGCGTGACTTCAGAGTAGAGTTCACGTCCCAATCCCACTTTAGAGAACACTGGTAGAAATGATAATTGGGGAAATTGGTTAAGTACTCATGACTTATCTATGTGGTGGCTTTTTTGGGATCACTTTAGTAAAAAATATTTTACAAATTTGGCTGGTTCATGATTTTTTAAACATGTTTTATCTTCTTTTAAATAAGGGAAAAATTACAATAACTTTCCATGAGGTTTTCCTTTAATGCAAATGTCCCCTCACGTTTTAGAAATTACAATAACCTCCCATAGAGTTTGTATTTGCATTTTAAAAATTTCCTTCAATTAGTCAACCGTTAAGCTGAGTAACAGGACTCGAAGACATCAGCACATATTCCTCTCAAAATTCCCATTTAACCCTTACCTAAGCTTGAGAGAGAGAGAGATAAAGACAGAGGAGAGACGGTGCATAGCAACTTGCCGCCACTGTTTAGGTCTAGTCACGTGGCAAGTGGTTGAGAGAGAGAGAGCCTCACCCATCACGTAACCGTCACTTAGGCTTGTTCAGGTCGCAATGCTATTTAGATTTGTTCACGTCGTTGTCGCTCGTCGCCGTCACGCTGTGGCTCGTTCGTTGTTCACAAAATGAAAGATAACTGTAATTTCTCAAATGTGAGGAGGTTCTGTATTAAAGACAAACAGTGGAGAGATTATTGTAATTTGCCCTTAAATAAAATCAAACTCTCAAAAATCATCCTTGCCACAAAAAAATGAATACCCTGTGAAAATGATGAATTATTTTGTTTCCAATTTTTTTTCAATAAGATTTTAAAAAATCAATTCATTCTAACAAAAAAAAATC
>BRYE01000022.1:11327108-11334608 GCA_030159115.1 Actinidia arguta var. hypoleuca
CATTATGAGTAGGGACTTGGGAAGAAGCCCAGATGTGGCAAACCAATAACTTTCTAAAAGTGAGGAAATTTTCTAGAATGGATAGCGGCATTTATTTAGTTGATTTTGATCATTATTTTATTCAAAATAAGCTTAGGCATTTATTTAGTTGATTTTGATCATACATATCATGAGCATCTTCATTTTGTCTCATTCTTTTTTGCTTGGCATCATAGAAAAATAGGAGTGAATAGGAAGGATAATGATTTCACTTCTACAGATTGAAGTCCAGCCTTTCGTGTACACGTTGGCGGACCCAACTGAGAAGAATATCGATGTGTTTGGATTAAAAATTTAGTAAATAAAAGAAAAAAAAAAGTCAATAAATCCAAATACAACCTAATCACAGTATCCTTAATCAAATTTGTTCTTTAAGTGAAACTGAACTGCTTTCCTTATGGGTTGTTTGCAAGTAGAATTTGCCTGATGGTGTTTTAGAGTTCTTAATGTGATCTCTAACTAACAGTAAACTACAAGCTAGCAGAAAACTATAAAAACGCCATGTTTGGACACTTAATCATCCAACACACTACCACCAAAACTGTGAAATTCTTTCGTCTCAACTTTCTGTGAATCAAACTGTGTACACAAGAGCATAGTTAGCCGGTGATAAATGCCACTTAAATGGCCAAAACGTTTCCATTTCCTAAGAGAATGAAATGAAACATTACTGGTGAATAAGGAATGAAACTGTAGGGTAGTGGAGAAAGGGAGGAAATCGAACGTAGACATCGGTGGTAACTGGTCAGTGGATGATGGTGGCAGAGGAATGATGTTCGGACTTGTGTGACAGGAACAGCGAGAAAGGCCACCGGAGTTGTTACAGGACGGCTCTCCGACAGCAAAGTTAATGACCAAAAATGTATGTGTGTGTGTAGTGTATGTAGCTTGTGAGCTAAAATTGTGTACCTTTGACAGATAAAGACCTGAACTTTTATAGTGTAGCTTGGCGCGTGTCTAGACGCACTAGTTGCCATACCAGTGATCAGATGACTGATTCAATCATGCCCCTAGGGCATGGCTAATAACTAGCCTATCACATCATCGACATCTAGACCCAGGCGTGCTGGTCATAGGAAATCTCGCCGTACAAGTTAATCTCTGACCCAGACGTGCATTGGAACCACCGCCCGATCAAGTCCTTCTACAAAGCTCCGGTACGATGATCCCATCCGAACTTGCTAAAGAGCCACGATTCGGAGATGACGCTCGCCCTAACTCGGCCGGGAATGATGAATGATATGTTATCCTTCCACATTAAAATAGCAAAGTACTAAGTCCATAGTTATGAATTTTGGAGTTTGTTTGACAATACTTGACAATTTTTCAGTTCGTAATATTGTTTAGCTTTTGACATCGCGCTTGTTCTTTTTAAAAATGAGTGAATGCATAATGAAACTGAGTATGTTTAATTAACAATTGTTAGGCTTTCTTGCATGCGCACTTAACATAAATTTCACTTCATGTTGTTATAGCTTTCATCTACTTATCATATCATATTGTTATATTGAAGGGTGGGTTCAATTAAGCATCCCAAATAGACTTTAAGAAGCCTCAATTTTATGCCATTTGTACAAATTAAGGTGTCCCATTTGCAGTGAATTGTACACTTAAGTGCCAAGTGAGCTTCCAAATGTATCATTTGATATTAAATTGGTGATAAATACTGCACCATCTACCACTATTTCAGGTTAAAAGCTGAATTTATAGGGTTTTCTACGACCACCTGATTTTTCCTCATCACACCCACACTTTCATATATTGCCACAAGTTGGATACAACATTATAGGTAGAAGAAGGTTATTTCTATGTGTAGTTATGCTCCTCCTTTAAAACTTTCTACTTCGTGTCTTGCTCTTCTCACCCCCTCCAATAATTTTCCTTATCTCTTTAATTAATTTCACCTTATACCTTATATGATTGCTACAATGTATTTCTCCTTCTACCATCCTTCACCAATGATTTGTTGTTGCTTTGTTTTCATATTATTTGTCACCATTGTTAAATATTCAATCTTAACTTTTATTATTTTTTGATGCTTGCAAGGTGCTCGAAATTTTTTTATTGAGAATTGGCCGTCAAATTAAGGCAATTGACTAACCCTTTATCATTAAGATGTAAACTTCGTATGTTTGTTTATTCAAAAGGAGCACTAATTTATATGAATTCATTGATGCCATATATTGGATAGAAATTTGAGTTGTTTTAAGAAATGCAATGCAAAAACTTTGCAAAACATAACTCTAGTACATGGTTGATTTTTTTTTTTTTTATAAGAAATATAAGCTCATGTGAAACAACAAATGAAAAACAACTTAAATAATTGATGAATAAAAAAAGAGCATGTGCAACACACTAGTTTCGAATTACTTTTGTCTCGTTTGAAGTGTCTCTGATACGTTTCCGTTTCTTTGCTTGCTGGAACAACACATCGAAATGAAATTTTGATATTTTAAGCTGTATTTGGATTAAAAATTTGGTGAAAGAAATAGAAAAGATGATGATTTAACTTTTCTGACCGTTAAATACTCTAATTTTTTTATTTCATTTTTGTTTTCCCTCATCAAAGCCTTTGTATCTCTCAAATTGGATTTTATTCATTTTTGGACTCTTGGCATAAATACATTGCCTATATGTGATACTCCATAAAATAATAGGCTTTGTATCCTCATCACAAGTTAGGATATTGTGGTCCTCAATGGGCACTAAATCAAACAGTCTGGACTGACAGTGCCAGTCAGAATCAATGGCCAAGATCACTAGATAAGTCCTCATCGATCCTTTTAGACAATTCTAACAATTAATCTATTTTATTTATAAAAAGGATACCCAGTTTTGTGTATTCTCTTTTTCTAAAATTATCACATTTTTTTATTTCTAAATTATTCTTATAATTAACCAACAATAACAGTTTTTTAAAATTCGATAGATAAGCAAACTATAAGGGTAAAATTGTAAAACTACTAAACTATATTTTAATAGTTTTTTTTCTTTAAATATTATTTCATTTGTCACTGATTGGATACTTTAGTTAGATTATGTAGCAGGATTTACTGTACTTGATCTTTTAGCTATTAATTATGAGGAAAAGAACAACAATCGCTCAATTTATATGGAACCAAATTGTACCTTCTAAGTGGCCCTGCATTTCCACAGGCTTATTTTCACCATGGTTGTACATTTTCTAATTGATCGAGCCGACAAAGTTTAAGATTTGAACTTTATTGTAAATTTAGTTGAATGTGTGCGTACCCTGTATACATTCAGTAGTTTGAGTTGTTCATCTTATATAACATGTTGATCGAGATGTTCATTCATATAAAAAATATTTGATCGGAGATTGGTTGTCATATTATCAAAATTACGTTTCTATTGCAAAAAATGAATGGTCTGTATTGAAAATTATAGCTTTTGTCCCAACGAAAAATGATTCGATCACCTAACTAAAATACCCAACTGACCTGAGTCGTTGCATTGATGACCATGTGAGCGAGTCTTATATGATGAACATTTCAAATCAATAATATTGTAGGTTCAGAGTGGCCCTCAACTAAAGTTTCAATAGCCATGGTTGTAACAATCATTGAATTGTCTTTCTTTCATATAGAATACAAGCCTCTCTTGAACCCATCTGAATTTTTGTGAATGTGACAATGACAAAACTTGAATAGTGCCCAGAAGGCTAGCTAGAAAATCTTAATCCATCACAACTTATGGGCCTCAAGAGGCGTTACATCAAACAGTCTGGATTGATGTCTGAGACTTGTTTGCGCCAGCTACGTGGCACTGGTTTTAGCGACCAAATCGGTCTTTCTAAAAAAAAGGAAAAACACACACTTGAGGCCACGATCTCTCTCCCTCTCGCTCTCTCGGTTGGGTAAATTTCCCTTTGCCCTACAGTTTGGATCATTCATGGATTATCCTTAGTTATGTTTGGATAGAAGGAATTGATTAGGAATGAGAATTCTCAAGTAATCTCATTTTCAGGAATGGGATTACTGGGTATTTGAAACAAAAAATGGAGTTAGTTTTTACTTTCTTTTTTGAAAAAACCATTTTCAGTCCTATTTGAAATAAATTGAATTTTTTAAATTTTTTTACTTTAGATGTCATTTTTTTTTTTTTGTCTTAGTTAAAAGAATTAGAAAAATAATATATATATATATATATATCCGAAGCATCATCTGAGCTATTTTCAAAAGCTATTTTTTCTGAAAGTTTTTTCTTTTTGCTCAAAACATTTAATTTTAAACCCTTAATTTCTTTAACTTTCTCCACGAGTTTATTGTAGAAATTAGGACCATTTTTTGGATAGTTTGAAGCCTAGGTATCTGAGGTTTTAAATCAATTTTTTTATTTTTTTTCCCTTTTCTTTTTAATTGGATTCTTTTTTGAAAGTCTTTAAAGAAAAAGGGTTTGAATTTTTTTCTTCGCCTGGAATTGGTTCAGAAATATTTTTTTCAATTCTATCTAATTGATTACCATTTTTTTGTAAATTGATAAAATTTTGTTGTCTAGAAAAGGAGAAACCAGGATTCATCTTCTGAAGAAATATAAGGAGCAACTTCCAAAATTATCCCTTAATGTTTTGAAACTTCTAAGTGTATAGTTTCACACGGAGGATGAATAGAAAGAGATGAAGAACCATCCGGTCTCATCCATTGTTTTTTTTCTATTGTTGAAAGAACAGTAATACTTTGATGATTATTACTTTTAGATGGTTACCATTTTAAAAACTAATTTTTGAACCAAATTATTACGGTTTTTGTTGCTAATTCTTCATAATAGCAATTTTTAAAATTGTCTATTTTAAAACTAGATCCGATTTTAAAAAACCATTTAGAAAATCTTTTATTGGTTTTGAATTGGATGTTAATAATGGTTCTTGCTTGAGAACCTGGTTTCAAATCTAATTTTCTTTAATCCATAAAAATTTTTAGAAATTAAAACCTTCATTAGTTTCAGAGGCCGTAGGAGAAGTCCTCCTATTTTCTTGTCCTCTGTTTGGATCCATATAAATTCCATATGGAATTTGTTGATCAGATATCTTGACTCTTTCAATACTCTGTTCTTAAAATTAGAATTTCTTTTTGTATTTCAGAAGGGGTTGGTTCTGTTTCTTCTATCTTCTAGTTGGATCTGTTTGTTCTAGTATTCCAATGATTGTCACCAGAAACTGAATTTCTATTGGAAGAAGGCATATAAACTTTATATGGTTGATGTGAAGATGATTCAGAAGCTTTACATGACATACTTCTGGAAAAAGTAAATCTACTCACTTTATTTTAGGCAAAAGTTACACGACATCTCCTTCTGGTGTTTGAACAATTTGATCAATTTGATATGTATTCTTGATTGGGTAGTTACCACATGAGGCATACCCCAATTAGTTGGAAAAGTGATTTCTTCCAAATTAATGAGGCTTGGAGTGACTACATTTTTTGTTAAAAAATTGTTATCTATAACAATAGTTTTTTATGGCTTACTACGCAAAATACAATTGGAGCTAAGAGTATTCATAACTTTGTAGTGAATTCTATAGATTACAGTTATAGTTTCAGATCCAAGCATAAAATCATAACCATGGTTTTGGATCTGTAATGTTGCTGCTTCAAAAAGTATTTTATCTATAAAAGATAAATTTAGATTGAAAAAATATTAAAATAGATTGGTCCATGACATAATATAGTCTGTATGATTCCCATAATTGAATCTTTAAAATTATGACATCTAGCATATGTTAAATTGTCTTGTATGCTAGTATTTGTTCCAATTAGAGTCAGGGGCTTAAAAGCAATTTGGATGCACCCTATATGAAGATAATTATATTTATGAAAATACTTTTGGATGTCTCTAAGACTTAAAAGTTTTAGAATATATATATATTATCCAAAAAAAAACATTTTCAGTCCTATTTGAAAAAAAATGACATCTAAACTAAAAAAGTACAAAAAAATCAATTTATTTCAAATAGGACTGAAAATGTATATATATTAACACAAAAGCTGCTAAACACAAAAAATTATCATCCCAAATGGATTGTAAAACTAATCATCTCAATCCATTTAGCTAAATTTAGATTTTTTTTTTTAATTTTTCGATTTCTCTAATCAAGACAAATCGAAAAAGAAAAAAACGACCCCCCAAAAGTTTACTAAATAAAAAAATAATTCAAAACATCATTAAATAAAATAATTAAAAGAGAAATTTTAATAAAAAATATAATAGAAAAATAATTTATTTAAAATTTATAACGTAATTGTAATCGAGGGTATAATCAAATAAAAATTTGAAAGATCCTCATTTTTAATTCTTTAATGAGGCAGTATCTAAGATTATTGGCTATGAGCAGAGGAATCACATATTTTCACAGCTTGAAAATCCTATTCACTGTAATAAGAGATACGAAATCACATTTCTATTCTTATCACATTCAAACGGTAGAATCATTCGGACTGAAAATAACATTCTCATTTTTTACCAAGATTTTTGTCATCCAAACATAGTCATGTGTAAAAATCACTATTTACACAAGAGAGAGAAGATGAGAGAGGAGAGAGATGTGTGAATTTATCAAATAATACATATTTTGGAGTTATTTAAAATACTTTTATTTTGCTCTTGAAATTCAAAGAATAATTTATTTATTTTTTTATTTCAAATACTTTGGTATTCGATGAATTTGAGACAAGGATTTGAATCCACGGTATCCAAACCGACCTTAGTTATAAGTCGAAGCTTTGTTGCCTGGGTAGTCAAGCATATATAAATGGACATACAAACATAGCGTAGATAACAATAGAAATGCTACCTGTTCCCTTCCTACAGGAAAAAAAAAACACCATTCACAATGGAAATGGTTTTACTAGAAATAGTGCATTTTGTACGATGCATTCTAAGATGTTATATGACTAAAAATAGTATGTTTTTATGGGTCCCACTATTACACTATCATTATCTTTTTTCAATATAAATGTTATATTTTTTTGATTTTTATCGTCTTTGTGCGTACTCATTTTGTTGAATGCTTGTGGTTGGTCCATTTTTTTAAAGAAAAAAATTTTCAAAAATCAATAAAAATCATACTCCTATTTTGTCACCATACACATTAAGTGAAACTGTATTAAAATTAAACTAGTGATGTATAACCACCACCTTCAATACTCAAAAATACACTCTAAAAAATAGAAGGGTAAATTACACTTTGCACTATTGTACTTTGTACTCATTGTAACTTTGCACC
This sequence comes from Actinidia arguta var. hypoleuca, assembly GCA_030159115.1. Classification (NCBI taxonomy): domain Eukaryota; kingdom Viridiplantae; phylum Streptophyta; class Magnoliopsida; order Ericales; family Actinidiaceae; genus Actinidia; species Actinidia arguta. The sequence goes on from BRYE01000022.1 coordinate 11,334,391, forward strand.
CTTCACTTTTAATTGGTAGAAGTTAACCATGACACTTTAGATCAACAAGCAATGTAGCCCCTTTGTCCATCTTTGTTCACAAGGAACAACGGAGAAGGACCAGGTGTCACTTTTCTTTACACTTCGCACCTATGCACTTTTAGTTTAATGTCCATTGGCACCTTTCACTTTTAATTTGGGCAATCCAAATCTCATACTTTATATCAACTAACAATGTC
>BRYE01000022.1:11342108-11344608 GCA_030159115.1 Actinidia arguta var. hypoleuca
CCATTATCAAATTTTCACGCAAACATAAACTTTATATTTTTTACAAGTTCAATCATACATTCATGTTACATTTATAAAAATTTAAATGCAACAACATAATATAAAAGATATCATTGTGCTCAACATAAACGATTTTGAAACAATTTAAATGTATTTACTTAAAAATATTTTTATAAACTGTTACTGCATGTGACTACCGGTAGGAGTCTGGACACTACCGGTAGACAGAGCTATCCAAAGATGAAATACAAATGATCACTATCGGTAGTGGAAAAAGTACTACTGGTAGAGCCACTATCGGTAGTGAAAAAGTTACTATTGCTAGACAGGATAATCATGTGACAAAATACAATAATTCACTATTGGTAGTGAAAAAGTTACTATCGATAAACAGGGTAATCCAGTTGTAAAAGACAATAAATCAATACCGGTCGTGAAAAAATAACTACCGGTAGGTCGGACCCTAAAGCCAACTCCAATAAACAAAGAAAATTATCGGTAGGAAGAATATGACTACAGATAGACATTGTAGAAAACAGAACGATTCCAAATTTACGAACTCCAAACTTTTTCTTTAAAATAAATCTTTCATTTAGGATTCAATATCCAAAATAATGACTCAATAGGCTTCATATAAGTCATTAACAACAATCCTAAAACTAAACCAAAAATCCCATTTATCTCAAATCCAAGCAATGCAACTCCAAAAATATTGAAGAAGATGAGATGAACCTTAACTCTCCAACTTGCTCCAATCTCCAACATTCTTGGCTCAAATCAAAACACTCGTTGAGTAATAAACTTTTCCTAAAAATTTTCACTCAAACCTCACCTTAACACATTCAAATCTAAGTTTAAAGATCAAAACCTAGAGAAAGAGAGAGAAGAAGAAGAAGAACATAAATGTTTAAAACGAATGCTATAATAAATGTTAGCAATTTGGGTTAGGTCATAATAAGAGAAAAAGACCTAAATGTCCTCCTTGGGCCTTGTTTGGCCCAAGCACAAATCCAAACCAATCTTGGGTTCACTTAATTGATCCACTTTCTCACACAAGTCAAATTACAAAATACACTTAGGCCCATAACGATATATACATATACCCAATGACGTCACCTATGCGTCATAAATAAAAAAAAATATTTTTGAAACCTTACACGAAGTAATTGCCTAATAAAATAATATTGCTAGTTATACAACTCAGAACACGTCTCTCATAAGTATTAGGTTTCACGAGTTTGAAGAGTATGTTGTTCCCAAAACACTGACACTATGCTCCCAAATTATTTGGAATCTATTTATAATTTAATTATATGATCAGAACAGTTCATGTTAAAAGTGTTCGATGGCTAGATTATCCTAAAAGAAAACTAATTAAAAAAATAAATGATAGATATGATTTTGAAAATAAATTATAACACAAATATAATCCCATCTTATAACTGTCAAACTATATAAATTTATATTTTGGCATGAGTTATATAATCGTCTAACGCCTATAAAACAAACGATTTGGACAATTTCATTGAGCTTGAACAGGCCCGTTATGCCTGCCCAAGAGGATTTGTGTGCAGAAGTTGTGCACTTTCTATTTTCAAGAAAAAACCAAAGAAAAGAAAAGAAAAGAAAAGGCAGACTACGCAAAAGATGAAAAAATGTTTCAGGTGCTCTAATTTATGACCCTAGTTATATTAGTTTTGGGTGAAAAACAATGACCTCTCTTGATGTTTATCTTTAATATATAAACTACCCCTAATATTTGATAAATTACAATGACTTTTCTTGAAATTTGAAACTTGTAACAAATTTTTTCTAAAATACACTTACTACTCTTGAGATTTTGGGTTAATACACAACACGCCCTTGAAATACACTGACCAACCAAGGGGTACTTTGTGTATTAACCCAAAATTTCAGGAGTGATTAGTGTAATTTCTCAAATATTATGGGCATCTGTATTAAATGCGAACTTTATGAGAAGTTATTATAATTATCAAATATCAGAGGTATTTTGTGTATTAACAAGAAAACCTAAGGGGTGGTCAATGTATTTCACCCATTTGTTTTTTGCAACTTCCTTGCTTTAATCGGGAATTGCCTTGGGAATATCAACTATTCTTGTTTTTCCTTCTCAGGTTCTTCGCGCTGTTTCGCGGTGGAACCACAAACGGCAAGAACTCTGTAAAACCCTAATTCTTCGCCATTTGTTACCAATTCATCCGTTTGATTTCTCAATTCCCTTTTCGCTGTGGGAGATCTTGAGCAATTTTGTCAAGACGAAATCACCCTTCCCATCCCAGTCGCTCAATTTACACTCAGATAATATCAGGTAGCTTCTGGTTTCTGTCATTCTTTCTCAGTGAATCTTGATATTTATGTCCCGAATTCTTTTCAAGTATTGTGTTTTTATGTATTTAGGGTTTGAATTTGAATTTATAGTAGCCAAATCAATGAACTCTTCTACATCTACTCTCTTTTTTTTTAATAAAAAAAAAGAAAA
>BRYE01000022.1:11367108-11369608 GCA_030159115.1 Actinidia arguta var. hypoleuca
GATTTAACTCTTCAAGTGAAAGTGGAAAAAATATATAGTAATTTTGATTAAACAAAATTCACTAAATCTGAACAAAACTCGAAAAAAATTATTTTTACTCAATAAATTAGCTAATTTTAAAAAGAATTTTTACATTGTCAGATTCTCATCGTCAATTGGAATGAAAAAAGTATAAATTTTTGATCAAATGATCAAAAAAATGCACTAAATATTTTTTGATCAAACTATAAAAAAAGAGTGCTAAAAAAAATTATTTTTACTTAATAAATTAGATAATTTTTTTTTTATCTTTCGTGATTTTTTCTTTTCTTATTTTTTTTCTGAAGTTTGTGATTGAAGAATATTTTAAGGTCGGCAAACGATACATGATATTCAGGAATCTGAAGGAATTATATTTTATTGGTTCGTACGCGATGGAAGAATTGTTTTTTTTGGAAAATTGGCACTCGATGCAAGCAGTAATGAATTCGATGAAAACCATGCATGGAAGATTTTCCTTTGTCTATTTCTTTGAGAGATTCAAATGGATAACAAGCACGAACATTTTAGTCAAGGGCATTGTGACCTCCCGAGGTGGAAGGGGGGGGTGAGGGAGGACGCAGTGTTTAGAGGTACGGGAGGTGGAGGTGACGGTGGTGGTGAGTGGGTGGTATGGAGAAATAGTCATTTACGCCTCGTGTTCTGTCTGATTTAGTTCCTGACGAGGCTTGCAAGAAATTCAAACAGGTACCGGACTAATTATCAACGGTTTACCATTTATTGCCTCAACGTAAATTAAATTTCTCTTGTTAAGAAATAATGCTGCTGTAATGCGGAAAAAGGAAATTCAACGAGGGGCGCGGGAAGATACATGGATTCATGATCAAAGAGTGCTTTGTCCCCACCATCAATTTCCTTATAGACACCCCTCCTTTTCTAATTTTACAACACTTGCAACATTCATTTTATGGCATCAGTTTCGAAGCTTGTAAAAGACACAAGTTCATAGACTGTCTTTGGTTTTTGAAGATCCTCAACAATAGTAGACTGAGTGGTGGTTTCAACCACAAGTTGCTTCGAGAAATAGTTTGTCTTTTCCTTGGCACAATCTGCAAGACGGTACATGCTTTGATTAACCTGCAATATGTTGCGTGGATTGATTTTGCAAATGTTGATTTGTATTTGAACCAGGTACTATGATGATTCACACCAGGTCTTTCGGAGTAACACCATAGCAATTAGAAGCGCTTTACCTGCCAAATCTGACCTACACGAAACCAGGTACCGATTTTGCAAATGTTGATGATTTGTTCAATTCACATTTTTTATCGAATGGTTGTTCTATTTTTTTAGAAGAGAACAATAACATGATATAACATAGTAGTAGATGGAGTACTTTGACCCTTGATGCCTATTCTTTGAAATATATAATTAGGAGCTTTATTTTTTATCAATTTTTTTGTTATCAAACCCACATTAGAAAGTATGAATCTAGCCTCAAAATGAAATTGCGGTAGTAATAAGAAATTGTGCAACAATCTCCCACCATTTTCAATTCAAATGTGCCCACACTTAAGAGCACAATAAATGGGAAGAAATAGTTACTGAAGAACTTGCACCAAGATTTGAGTATTGAGACAGAAGCCTCTATTCTTCATCATGAAGGCATGCATTGCTTGTGCCTTCGTGGGGAAGTGTATAATTGCCATTCTAATGGGATCTGGGATTGCCTGCCTGCAAAAAGTTAAATGTCAAATTGTTAATCACCAATTTATGTAAAGGAAAATGATAAAATAAAGCAACAAACCCCTCCGATATACTTTAGCCAACCGAGGTGGCTGTAGATGTGGCTAAGCAAAGTCTCCATGTGTAACGGGCTTCCATATTTTTCTTTTCAAAAAAACATGAATTGTTTCGGAGAAGCTTTTTGCCTTCGTCACAGCCACAGGTGACATCATTGTCTATATCACCAGATTCCCAACCAAACTCCTCTCTCTATATGCACAACTACTGCGATGCTTGTACAACAATAAAGATGGAAGAGTTTTGTCTTCACCTAGATACTGAGATGAGTATTTTGGCACAATTCGTGTACCAATTTGGAAGAAATGAGTATGTATTGAACAAATTAAAGCCTTTACTTAAGATCTGAAACCCCAGTTTGTTCGTTTGTTTGTTGCCAGTTTCCTGAAGATATTAGAAGGTGAACCTTTGGTTATAATCAGATTTTTCACTGCATATTGTGCCAGACTTTCCTGTGGTTTTCTCACTCTCTTTGCCCTTTCCAATTGCTCGATTTGAAACAAATTGTTATTTGAATTGGAGTTTAATTAAACTGATCTATGGTTTACTCAACTGAACTAGAGTTTTCTTATGATGATGAAGAAGACAAGGGCATCGGGACAAACAAACCAAGATGAGTTTTATTATATTTTTAATCATTTAATGCATTTTAAAGCTGACGTGGATTCGATATAAACACCCATGTTTGACACCAACTGGGTCGGAGTATCTATCCGAT
>BRYE01000022.1:11372108-11374608 GCA_030159115.1 Actinidia arguta var. hypoleuca
AGAATGATGATTCCAAAACTTGTCGAGAAAAATGAAAGGAAAGACATAATTGATGGCTATCAATCAATACTTATACACGGCATAATTTAACTTAGTGCAACAATTATACTAGCCTCAACGGGTTGAAGTACTTTTCCTTCTCAGGTTCTGATAATGAATATTGCACAATCCAATTATTTTCCTTCTCTTTTCCTTAACATTGTCAGCATCCAAACTAGACCTTAAGTCAACACAGTTAGCACCACCAATCCTTCACGAAATCATTCATTATATTTAAATTTAATGGAAAAAATTGCTAAAAGAGAGATCCAATCCTTTAATTAAAATTGTATCGAATCAAGGGAGAACCAAACTATCCATCAAATTAAGGGTGAAATAAATCTTTGAACAAATTTGAAATGGTCACATTATTACACAAGATTGATGAAATTGTAAAAAGGGCAAGGATTGTGCTGAGCTTTCTTTCATAACAAAAAATGGATAGAAGTGGTTTTGAGGATGAGTTGGCAACCTTTTTTTTTAAAAGATTTGAAAAGAAAAAATAAGCAAGGATTGGAGATGACCAGTGGTGAATAATTACAGAAAGCAACAGACAAAATGAAAAAGAAAAATCAAGCTCAGAATCTTTTATTGGTCAGATCAGTAATTTAAATGGTGTACAATGCCTACCACATTAATAATCTGCTTATTGTAAAACCCTAACTGCAACAGATTCAGGCGAATTTACAACATACGAATGAATTGCCCAGCTCAATGGCGAATAATTACAAAAAAACAGAGAAAAAAGGGGGGAAACAATCTTGGAATCTTTATAAAAATTAATAGTAACATGATTGGTATAGAAAATTAAATTTATATACATTAGGATACATACATGCCTACATAAGCAAACAAAACTCTAAACCCTAAACCCTAATTGCACCAGACTCAGGCGATTTACAAACTACAAATAAAATGCACAGATTAGAGCTTAAAACGATTGATAACTCCAACAACCTGTGTTCGGAGCCTGAAGAAATGCATCTGAAAGATCAAGTACATTAAGATACGTACACACATTATATAAATATATATATAAGCAAACAAAACTCTAAACCCTAACTACAACAAATTCAAGCGAATTTACAAAATACGAGTAAATGCACAGATTAGAACACAAAACAATTGATAATTCCCAACTTCCCATAACCTGTGCTTGGGGTCTGAAGAAATGCATCTGCAGAGCTGTCCTTGCTCGGCTGCTCGGCTTCGGTCGAGAAACACCTCGGTGCGTCTCGAAGAAGCAACGAGAGCCCTTGATTTCGATGACCACCGATCCGAATCGGACGGTGAGATTTCACTGCGTTCCTGAGAACGTTCATCGCCGACTTTTGCAGATTCAGTTGAACTGACGAGCGGAGAGGGGTTTTGCAAAGTTTCGGCTTTGGAGATTTTGTATGGTTCGACTTTTGAACGAGTAGGCAGTAAATACGTTGTCGTTTTAATAAAGGAGAATTATGTTCCAGTCCCTGAAGTTCTCTGAAAAAGCAAAACTATCTATTTAATGTCTTTTCAGGTTGGGCCTAGGACTAGTTTCGCATAAATTTTTTTGAGTGTGATTAGATTATTTTTATTTTTAGACTTATTTTATTTTTTTGTAAAAAAAAATAATTTTTCGGTTCTTGATTAGGTAAATGGAGAAGGAAAAAAAGTCATATTATTAAGTCAATTAGATTAATTTTTAATGTCTTAATTATCTACATACCCTCTAAAATATCACTTTTTATTAATTTCAACTAGGGATGGCAATTTGCCCCGTCCCGTCCTGCTCCCCGTCCCAATCAAGGTGAATTTTTGAAGATTTTTTGGAGTTCGGGACAGGGGATCGGGGATTAAAAAAAAATTGGAGACGGGGTGGGGACAATTTTGTATATTCCTGCCCCAATCTTCAAAAATTTATCTCAAAAATATTAAAAGAAAAAGTAAAGGGTACATAATATTAAAAGTAAAAGGTACATAATGATAATTCGATCAAAGTGAAAGGGTGCAAAGTGAAACTAATCTCTAAAGAGTAAAGATGGGTCTCTGGCTAGGCCCACTTCTTTATTTGTGGATCACAAACCTTAAACCTAAAACTCCAATGCCCCATTTTGAGCGAAGAAAAAATAGAAATCAAAGAATCAACACACAAAACCTTTGGCCGCAAGCCCCTCCGTGAGACCACCAAAGTCATCATTGATGGAGGCGACATCACCCTCCTCATCTACGAGGAAGTCTCTCTCTCTCTCTTCAGGCGAAGAGGAGAACATCGACAACAGAAGAGGATCCATCGAAGGAGGGATTTTCTTCTTCTTTCAATCTCTATATTGTACGTTTTGCACCTTTTTTTGTTTTTCTACATCAATTTAGGATTTTTTTTATATATATTTTGTTGCCCGTAACATCTGATTCTTCAGCATATGGGTTCGATCTCGTCAAATTAAACTCAATATTGAAACCTAGAAATCACACCTCTAATTTT
>BRYE01000022.1:11379608-11382108 GCA_030159115.1 Actinidia arguta var. hypoleuca
AAGATCCTCCTAGATTAAGTGAATGAACCTCAACCATTGACTTCAGAACTTCTCTATCTATTGTTGCATTGATTGAAATATATATATCTTGGGTTTTAATTATCAATTATTTCTTTTTCGACCATACCTATTGTGTTTTTATTATTAATAGCACTAGGCTTTTCAGCAGTCTAAAAAAGGATTACATTGGTGAAATTTAAATATTTTGGACTCATTTTAATGATTAAAATCGTTCATATTATAAATTTTATCGTGAATTTTAATACTGTAAAAAATCATGTTGATTGAATTTAAATCAATATGTATAGTCATGTGTATCATACTCATTTTTAAGTTTTAAAAAGTATTGAACAGATATTGAATTTTACTTGCCTGGTTAACGTGATTTTTTAGAATACTGATTTTACGACGGAGTCTATAATATATAAGATTTGAATTATCAAATAGGCTTAAAACATAATCCAAAATATTTAAACTACACCATATAATTTATTTTTGGACGGCATAGAAGCCAGGAACTTATGAATAATCCTAACAATACCTAATTTGTATATTGCTTGATGCATGTGTCAACAGTGCATTAGTATAATGGGTCTCATCAATTATGTGTTTCAAAGTTGCACTTGTGACTCATGAGGTGATGTTTAAATTTTTGTCACCGCAATATAAGGAAAACGTTTTTCCGGGGTGTGGAGATGAGACGTTTTTTGATTATTTTAGTCAAATTTACCCTCTTTCTTTTGCTCATTAATTGCCTCCCTCTCTCTCTCTCTCTTTCTCTCTCTTTTGCTCATTGTATCATCTTTTTGTTATTTATTACCAAAAATTTGATCAAAATTTTATAGTTTTTATTTTTATTTTTTGTAATACCATCTTTTGGTTATTTATTTCAAAAAAAATGATCAATTTTTTTTTTTAATTTTTAAAATTTATTTTTGAATACCATTTCTTGGTTATTTATTACACAAAAATTGATCAAATTTTTATTGTAATTTTAAAAAAAAAATAATTTCATCTCTTGGTTATTTATTACAAAAAAAATGATTAAAATTTTATAATTTTTTTTAACTTTCACATTCCGAATGTTTATATAAATTTTTTAAACACATAAGAATTTATTTAATAATTTCTTTTGCAATACCATCTATTCTTCCGGGTTTTATTTAAAAATTTTAAACACTTAAAATTTTTTAGTAGTTTTATTTGTCATAAAAATACAGAAGAAAAATAATAACTTTTAACAAACCAATATAGTATAAAAAAAATAAGATAAAAAAAATAAACGAAAAAAAAGATTAAAAAAAGGGTTAGGGTCAGCCGACTGAGGAAAGGGGGTGAGGTGGGGTGGGGGTGGGCCGGCTTGGGGTTAGCTGACAAGGGGAGGTTAGGGAGTGGGGGGGTCGGCTGGAGGGAGCCAACAAGGGGTTGACAAGGTGGGGCCCACGCTGGGTGAACCAGCCAAAAAGGGGGGGACATAGGGGGAACAAGAGGGGCAGGGGCAAGGGTAAAATGGTAATTTCGTCAAGAAAGATGTGGTGATGTGATGACTGGGGGTGGGAAAAACAGATATTTTTACTACTATGGTTGGTGTTTAATTCAACTTTTCTTGCCAAATTTTAAGTTTTTTATTAAAAAAAATTTATGTGATTTGTTTATCATAACTTCTGTTTTTGCTATTTAGTAAAAAAAAAAAGAAGGAAAGTTGGTAATTCAAATAGCTCTATTTTGATGATTTTGGTTCCAAATTTTACAAGAATCAACGTTTATCATTATATAAGCTTCAACAAATTAATATTCATTTGGGTCACTAAAGTGCCTTCTTTGTGAACTCACCGTTCAACTATATCTTTATGATCTTAATTGCTCATTTAATAAAGTTCATTAAATATATAATTTATGAAAAAAAAAACAGATGAATCGAACAATAGTAACTCCACAATCGAATTACATTTGTTTTACATTTATTCTTAAAACCTGTAAGGAGGCAAAGTATACAATGATAGAGTTTGGATGTGCTAGGGTAGGGGCCTCCGCCAAGCTATCGTTATGAAGTAAACTTGGTGGACCTCTACGACGGAGCTCGGTGCAGACACTACCGAAGATAGGCAATGTCTGAGCTAAAGACATCATTACTGCCAAGCTATCGTTATTTAACAAGTTCGGAAGAATAACCGCGCTAGATCTTGGATGAGTGGCAATGGCCGACGAAAATCCCGAGAGATGTCAGGGGAAAGAAGGTAACTTGCACGTCGAAATTTCTTTTGATGGGCCTATACCCAGATGGAGACGTCGGCAGCATGATGACAGGCTACCAGCCAAGCCCTAGGAGTGTGGCTGGGTCAGATGTCTATTCACTGACACAGCAATCGACACATACGAGCACGTGTTGAGCTGCAAGCTGTCCAGTGACTAGATAGCTAGCATATCAAGGCATGCACCGAGCTATGCCATATAAAGTTAGTCTTTCTTTCTCTTAAAGGTACGCGTATTTGGTTTGGAG
>BRYE01000022.1:11389608-11397108 GCA_030159115.1 Actinidia arguta var. hypoleuca
GAGTTTTCACTCAAAAATATTTTATCAAAAGTAGACCTGTCCGGCCGACTATCCAAATGAGTCGTCGAGCTCGAACAATCAGACATATAATTTCTACCTAGGATAGCGATAAAAAGACAAGTCTGGCCAAATTTGTGATTGAATTCTCGCCCCAAGTTGTGAGTCTAGAGTAAGATTGCCTTGTGTCTGCACACAAAGGGGAGGAGAGTTCAGAGGCAGAGTCCACTAGAATTCAATCAATACCTAGGGATCAAGAGGTTATTAGGGAACCCCCCTAAAATGCAAAAATAACTGTCGCTGGCGAGATCTCTAGGGTTCCAGAGGTTATTGTAGAACCACCTCAGATCAATCTCACCTCGGCGTGAAAGATATTTATTGATGGAGCAAAAAATATCCTGGGGGCAAGGGCAACAATAGTCTTAAAAAATTTAGAAGGAGCAATTTTTGAACACTATCAGGTTGAATTTCCTTGCAACAAACAACAAAGCTAAATACGAAGCCTTCATTGCGGAACTCCGATCTGTCAGCAAACTAAAGGTTTCTGAGTTCCATATATTCAGTGACTCAAAACTGGTGTCAACCAAGTCACAAAAAAATTTGAAGTATTTAGCAGTGGCAAAAAACCTCCTTATTGGATTCAAAGTAGTAAAAGTCAAACAGGTGAGGAAGGACTTAAATTCACATGTCGATGCACTAGTTTTTGAAGGAGAGGCGGGCTGGACCATTGCAGTCGATTTGATCTCGGCCCCTAGTCACGAAATATCTCAGGAATCCATCCTAGTTAACACTGAGTTGGGGTCGAGCTGGATGGATCTAATTGTAAATTTTGTATGATATGACAAGCTTCCGAAAGACAAGGGAGAGGAGCACAAGTTCTGGATAAAGGCAACACTATTATGGATCTCCCCCACCGGGGACCTGTACAAAAAATCGTATCTGGGATCCTACCTACTGTGCATCCATCTGAGCCTATTCAAAGATGTGTTTTTTTAAATCCACGAAGGCATTTGTGAATTGCACTCAGGGGGGAGATCATTAGCTCATCTAGCCTTGACTCAGGGATACTGGTGTCCATACATGCAAAAAGACACCCAAGTGTATGTCCGCAAGTGTACCAAATGCCATCTCTTCTCTCCCCTGATTCATCAGTCAATAAGGGACTTGACCCCTCTCACCAGTCCATGGTCTTTTGCCTAATGGGGATGGACATCATGGGGGTCTTGCCCCAAGCTCTTGAGAATAAGAAATTTCTATTAGCAGCGACATACTACTTTACAAAATGGGTGGAGACCGAACCACTATCCCAAATCAAGGAGATGGACGTAATTAGATTCATCCATAGAAACATTCTATCAAGACTCAGCATCCCCAGGGCATTTGTATCAAACAAAAGAACTCAGTTCATGTGCAAAAAAGTTAAAGACTTGTTGAAGCAATTAAAGATCGAGTTCTACAACTCAATACTGAGCTACTTGTAGTTAAACGGGCAAGCCGAGGCCACCAACAAAACAATTATGAACAAGGTCAAGAAGAGGCTTGAAAAAGCCAAAGGCAAATGGGTCAAGGAATTGCCAAACATTTTGTGGGCTTATCGGACCACATCGCGGAAAGCAACAAATGAAATGCCTTATGCTCTGGCTTTCGAATTTGTAGTTGTAATCCTGCTGGATGTCGTTCTGCCTATAATACGGACCAAGGCATACGACATCGGTCACAATGAGAAAATTTTAGCTCGGGACCAACCTTGCTGACAAATGAAGAGAAAATACGCTGATACGAATGGCTAACTATCAGAAAATAGTTGGCCAAGACTTACAACCAGAAGGTCCAATATAGATAATTTTCAATTGGAGAGACCTTATTCTAAGGAAACTTATTGAAAATATTAAGGACCTGGCTGATGGAAAGCTCGGCCCAAATTGGAAAAGACCCTACAAGATAATTAAACTCGTCAACAAAGGCGCTTACTACCTCAAAGATCCCAAGGGCAAACATGCTCCGAGACCTTAGAATTTTAAAAACTTGAGGAAGTATTACCAGTACAATGTAATTTTTCTAACTGAGCTTGTATTGATATCAAATGCACTTGTAAAAAAATTTTTACTTAAAGATTCTATTTTCCGTTATCATCAAAATTAAATATTTTTCTTAATTTTATAAAAAAACACTTGTTATGAAACTTTTAATGTAGTATTTTCGAAAAATGATCTATGCTATGAAAGAACTTTCCATTTTCTTAAGCACGAGCTTAAGATGCCTTAAAAAACGTAGGCATGACCCTAGAAACGCCCAAGCATTTGGCTTGAGCATTACAAGGCAAGGTCAAAGATAAGCAACATGCGCTATGAGCATGCCAAAAATAACAAATTCTCGCTAAGGCATGAGTTAACTTGTCTGAACGAGCTGTGCCAAGTATGAAAAAGAACCCATTCTTATAACTTGGTCGAGCAATTACAACATTATGAAAGAGTTAGCCGAACTCTATGAGAGTTCCAAGCTCTGTCCCTCAAGGTTTGCCTAAGTATACCTAGCAAGAATTTCGAGAAAGAGTTAGCCGAACTCTATGTGAGTTCTGAATTATGTCTTGTGAATATTGCCTAAGTATACTTGGACAATATACAAAAGTGAAAGTTTTCAAACAGAAAGTAAAATACAAACGAGGTCTAGCAAGAGAATTTATTCATTACAAAAAAATATTTTTCAAGTACAAAGTTGTTCAAGTGCAGAATTGTCCAAGTTGGGTGCTCAGGAGAGATGTCGAGCTCCTTCAGACAAGCTAGCCAGCCCTCTTGGAAGACGTTTGAGCTTTGTTGGGTAGTCCTTGTGGATAATTGCCTCAAGATAATGGATATGATTGACTGGGAACGTAGTCATCCAGATGATATCTTGATTTGACTTTAGCCTACAGAATAGATGTTGCACGGGATTATTTTTTGACTAGGTTGAAATTTGCAATATCCGACACAAGCAAGACTATACTTACGGAACATTTACTGCTCGTAGCATAATGTTTATCAGTTACAGGAGAGTTTGTTGCCTTGAATGCAAAAGGATTTGCGGAGCAAAGAAAACACATGCCCTGTCTCTGCACCATTCGCATTAAGCTCGGCTAACTCTTCTCTAATGTTGTAGCTGCTCGACCAATTTATAAGGATTGACTCTTTGTACTCCATGTTCTGAAAACGAAAACAAGTTAGTTAGAATGAGTTCAGACAGACAATTATTATGAGCTTCTGAGAGCAAAGTCAAATGAGCTCATCGTGAGCACCGAGCTTTACCCCACTAAGTCTACTTACTATCTCTAAGGGACAACTATCAAACCCTCTTACTGCCTCAAACCTACCTCGGCAACAAAAGGGCCTGAGGGATAAAACCCTAAGGCCAACGATTTCAATCATTGATGGAAACCCAGACCCATTTCATTAGGGGAAATAGGCCAAGGATGACCTGGTTCAGAGGACCCAAAAAAATTTAGAGCCCCAACAATGGCAAATAAGCCAAGGTCAAGAACTCAAGACAGGTAACAAACACATGAAAATACTAAACAAGTCTCAAGGAGAAAAATCACAAAAAGCATGAAAGATGCAAAGAAGTTACAAAAAAGAAATGAAGATCAAAAACTCACTAAAAGGTCCAAAGAAGGTGAACCATAGAAGGTCTAGTCAATGCGTAAAATAGAGAATAGTTGATGGTGACCTGAATGGTGGTGGGACAAGCAATCGGACGGCGACAGTAAACAAAGGGGATGCATTTTCTCTCTCTAGAACTCTCTCAAAGGCTTTATGAATAAATAATGGCAGAAGAAAGATAAATAAACCCTAATAAGGAAGGTGAAGAGGCGGAAGCCAAAATATGTCTTAGTAGGCGCGCGGGCAGTTGCCTCCAGAACCAACGAGATAAGGGCATGTGGCAGTCACCTAGCAGCGCATCCACACCAAACAAGCCTTAGGGGCAGTGGAGGACCTCGACACCAGTGCTCAAATGAGCTCATGGACTAATCAGACATAGATGTATGGCTCAAACGGTATAATGAAATGACAGAATTGGATAGGAGGAAGACAGCGAGTTGGCATTAACGTGCCCACTAAGCACCGGGGTCAAAGTACGAACACGTCCAGTTCACATGACCTCTGTAAGTATCGACCCAACTCATGCAAACTGAGGGACAATTGTAAGGGTCAAAGTATACAATGATAGAGTCTGACCTTGCTAGGGTAGGGGCCTCCGCCGAGCTATTGCTATGAAGTAAGCTTAGTGGACCTCTACGCCGCAGCTCGGTGCAAATACTACCAAAGATAGACAATGTCCAAGCTAAGGCCCTCGTTATTGTCGAGTTGTCGCTATTTAGCAAGTTTGAAAGAATAACTGCGCTAGACCTTGGACGAGGGGCAACGGAAGGCAGCAATCTCTAGTATGTCAAGGGACATAAGGTAACTTACATGTCAAAATTTATTCTGATAGCCTCCACACCTGGATGGAGACGTCAACAGCATGATGACAGGCTACCAACCAGGCTCTAAGAGCGTGTCTGGGTCAGCGGTCGGCACGTACGAGTAATCGCCGAGCTGCAGTCTATCCAGTGATGAGACAACTAGCACATTAAGGCACGCGCTGAGCTGTGCCATATAAAGTCAGACTTTCTTTTTCTTAAAGGTACGTATATATGGTTTGGAGAAACATATACACTATCTCTCTTTCTCTACATATATCTTCTGGTTATATAATTTAATCGTCGGATAGCCATTTTTTAAAAATAGCTTCAAAGCCCGTTCTCACTGTTTCTGTGTCACGGTTAGGCCATGCTCGTCTGGTGATCGACTGCAGCTACATGCACCGCCGTAAGACCACCGCAGGTATCTATCCTCGATTTTATTTATTTCATTTTAAAAACTCACACCACACAAAACCATACTTATTATCTATTTCTTTTAAAACAAATATGCTAGTATCATTTAGCTGGTAATATTGTTTGATCAACCTAATTTCTTGGATAAGTGATCTGCTCAAAATACCTTACAATATGAATTGTTTAATTAGTGAAAATTGAGCCGAAATGAGCCTACTAAAAAGGAACTACAAGGTGTAGTCTCTTGGCACTACAATGCCCCCCCAAACTCGATTTTTTGCTCCTTACACACACAAAAAAAATTTAAGGCGTAAATTAAGACTATTTGGGTTAGTTAAATTTTTTTTTTAATTTTTAGATAAAAATATAAAATAGAAAAAAAATACTCGTGTTATTTGAATAGTTAAAAAAATCAAACTATTTTAAATAATTAAATCACGTAAACTCATCCCAAATAAACTCACCCAAACATCAAAAAAAATCCACCAAACGTAGTACATAAATATATTTTTTGGGCAATTTTGTGATCAGTTTTTCTAGATATATGGTAGTCTATTGTTTATACAATTTCTTGTGGTTGGAGTTGTTTTACTAGCGTATTAGTTACGGCTACCAATCCACTGTGACGTGGCACGATTCTCTTGAGATAAGTACAATCCGTGTCCAAACCGCGTAAGGTAAAGCCAAAATCCGTAAAAATGTCTTTTCGCTTATCAAGAGAGAGAAACACATGGCCTTTATCACACCTCGCCCGGTCTGTCTCGGCCAACAACATTTGGGCCATTGGGGATTTTTCTAAACGAAAGTTACGAAATACACCTTTTAGTGAAAATTTCACTTTCCTCCTTGTAGTTTAGGTCATGTGCTAAGTACCCTATTAATGTTTAAAAATCACTATATGATATTTTATGATTTGTATACGGTTCTTTTTTTTTTTATCCAAACTAATAGCAAGTGCGTCTCACTCGCCTATGTAGTGATTTTACTCTATTTATACAAAAAATCTACCTTCATAAAATCTTTAAATTTTTAAGAGAATGTCATTGTCTTCTTTCTTCTTCCAACCATTGTTTATCTCTCTAAATGTCTCCACCAACACCCTCCATCTACTCTTGACACCCCCACGCTCCCAATCCCTTCCTCCTATACCTATACCATCAAATACATATATATGTGTGTTTGCACACTTGCAATAATGGACAGTAAGCTGGGGGTGATCGCCCACTCAAGGTTACTGAGAAACTCTATTTTTTTTTATTAATATTAACTATTAATATTTTCAAGACATATAAATTCGTCACTCTAAAGTTGAAATTAATATTATATTTTTTGAGATATGTTATAAATTGTGTTTTATATGTATATTTGAATTCTCAAAATTAAAATTTTGTGTATGTCCTTGTGTGAATATACGCGCAAGAAAGGATTGCATTATGATAAATTAGTTGTTAATGAATGTTACGTGTACACTTTAGTCCACAAACTACAGACATTGGCGGACACAGGGGGCGAGTGGGCAAGGGCCACACACACACCTCCCAAACATTTGAAAAATATTTGTTAGTTTTGACTATTTTAGTATTAGTCCATTGAAGTATACACAACTGGCCCTCTCAGACATTATTATCAATTTTAAAAATATATAATTTGGCCCCCCTAAACATAATTTTTGCATCCGTCATTAACTACATAGAATAAACATTAAAAGGGTAATCCACATACGATGCCAACTACGGGGGCAAAGTGGAATTCTCCCTTCTCTTTAACAGCACACCTTCAATCATACCGGTACAATGGACATTAGAATATTCCCAAAATTAAAATTTGGAATCAGGTTGTTTTGCAAAGAAAAATGGAAAGATACTGGATGTACAGAGCAATCTCGGACAGGGTATAGCCTCCCCAAGTAGAATCATAATTAGATTCCAAGAGCAAATAAATCTTAGATTTGGTTCCTAAGTGGATACTTTCCATTAATGTCATTTTCCCACCATGTTTATTCTATATATATATATGGATGATATGAATCTCTTCTGAGAAAATTTCTAAAATATATTAAATTCTTGATAAAAGATATGATCTAAAACTTTGATTTTTAAAACAGTTACTAAACATAGATAGCATCCAAAGTCAAAATTTGAGATATGAATTGAATTCTCATTCATCGAGAGAAATGATTATATCCGATTTAAATTTAGACTAGATAGTGTCATTCAATTCCATATGGCTCATCACGACTCTACTTTAATTCGCGGTAGCTACTTAATTTTATTATATTTAATTTTCAAAAAAAAAAACTATTTAATTTTGAAATCATACATAGATATCAGAAAATCATGAAATTACGATTATATAACTATTTATTTTTTAATATATATTTTATCACATAAAACGTAAAAAAAAAGTGCTTAATTTCTTAGACATCCTCCAAACTATCCCTTTATGCTATTTTTATCCTCTCATTTAAAAAGTGAATCGTATCGATCTATTTAGCTATTTAATTATATTATCTACACCTATTTCGTTACTAATTTATTCGAAATAGTGATGAAATCGATCACATATTAATCACGTGCTCAATTAAATGTCCCTATATCCAAAATATTATTATTTTTATGAGAAATAAGTCAATACTTTATATACATGCTTATATC
>BRYE01000022.1:11402108-11414608 GCA_030159115.1 Actinidia arguta var. hypoleuca
AAGCTAAAGTTTAACTCAAAACTAAATTAGCTCGGCTTGATAAATTTTATCGAACTCGACTTCTTAAAAAGGTGTACCCTATGCACTATGATGGGTTGGTTCATGTAGTTTTTTTTTTTTTTGTCAACATTATAAAAAATCGTTGGATTCTTTCCACAAGAATAAAAAAAAAAAAAAAGAAGAAGAAATCATGTGGGGGAAGAGTGTTTGTTGTTTCCTGTGATAATGATGGGCCGTGCATTACTCGTACAAGTACAACGTGTCACATATACAGTCAAACCTCGTTGCTTTTGCTTATCCATGATCTAGATAGGCACACTTGGGTTTATCACAACTGGACAGGCTCAACTCAACCAAAATATCTTTTTCGCTAATTTAGCTCAAAGTAATTTATATATTTAATTTTAAGATAATTTCTAGTAAAATAAATGATTACGAATTATTCATTTGGTATCTATTTTTTTAGTTTTTTAATTTTTTTATAAATAAAGAGGAAGATAAAATTATTGTAAAAAAAGTGACTAGATAAAATAAAAGAGGTAATTTTTGAATTATAATTTAATTCAAATCGAGTGAGGATGACGTGAATGCTCTTATTGCCTAATATCAAGGTCACAAGGCTTGAAAGGCATTTGTGAAATTCGGTGTCTCAACTTTGAGAAAAGCACATAACTTTTAAAAATCAGAATTTAACCATTAAACCATAAAACTAATTTAAAAGGCACAGTTCGATTTGATCCGATCTGATTCACCGATTTTCGAATTTTTTTGGACACCCCTAGTTACTCTTACGTGCATAATGACCATAATACCTCCTTCAATCACATGTACTAACTAGAATAACTTTTAAAAAACATTACATAGACCTCCTGTGCAATACAATTAACATATATTATATAAACCTAAATAATTATCTTTAAATTTATATATATATAAATTATAAAATTAGGCCTAGTTTGGACAATACATATAATATGACACATATATTGTGCATACATATATACCGCATCACATAAAAATATATATTAACAAAAATAATTCTTAATGTTTGTGATTTTCTAAGTATATCACATGAACTTTGTACATACATATATTCTAAGTAATTCAAATCCTAAAACATTTGTGATTTTTTCCATCACCTGAATAAATATTATAATTTTTTAGTTCATTTTGATGTAGAAAATCTAAAAATATATAAATTTAAAAAAGTTTACTAAATTTTTTGACTTAAAATAAATATTTTTTTTTAAATTAGATTATTTTTTATATTTTTTAAATCACTCTTCTCGAGAGAAACAAAAAATGTATGAATTTTTTATCAAATAATAAAAAAATTTACTAAAGACAAAAAATTCACAAACCAAAGCAAATAACTAATTTACATTTATTGACTCCTATTAATGACACCTCGCACTTTTTAATATATAGGTATACCTTTAATTATTTAGACCTTACAAATTTTTTTTAGGTCAATATAACACATCACACTTGCCAATGGCATATGATGTATGTTCCCTACACTTCATGATGTATTTTGGTTTTGGTCCTTCCTCAGTGAATGTGGTCCAAGAAGTGCCATTCCCTACACTTCATGATGTATTTTGGTTTTGGTATTCCCTACACTTAATGATGTATTTGATGTATTTTGGTTTTGGTATTCCCTACACTTCATGATGTATTTTGGTTTTGGTCCTCCCTCATTAGATGTGGTCCAAGAAGTGCCATTCCTACATGAAGCCATTTAAAACTAATAAACTATACCAAAATGGGAAGGAACACATGATAATTAGTATCTTTTTTGAAGAAAAAAAGAAGCTCAAGTTACATTCTTATAGGCATATATAGGCACGTTTTAAAACGAAAATGGTATTCATATTTCATATTGGCCTTTTTCACTGTTAATAATTACCCATAAAAGGGTCTTTTTACCGTTAATTACCCATACAAAGGGACTGTTTTTTACCTAGAAAAAAAATAAGTTGGTCATATGTAACACTTTAACTTGAGATATTTTACTTTGTATATAGTAGAGGGTAAGAAAATATATGACTAGAATGAAATTATATGACTACAATTTCTAAATCAATTTCATATTTTCGTAAATAATAAAAATGAAAGGTCATTGAAAAGAGTCCTTCCGTGCACCAACTTAACGGGGAAAGCTGAAATTAAACAAAAGTAAATTGCTTTTCAAACCCCCTCTTAAAATTACAACTCAGCCAAACCACCCTTACACAAATATTATTGTGATTTTCTTTTCCTTCTCTCTCACTAAAGCCCTTAAAATCAACACAACTTTGGCCGCAAAATATTCTAAGAAAAAATCTAGTCTTAATTTCTCACATTCTCAAACTATTGCATTTTGTCAATTTCACCTCCTCATCTAAAAATTGAATCATATTAACCCTCTTAACTATTTAATTGTATCATGTAAATCACTTTTGTTGCTAATCTGTTCAAAATAGTGATGAAAATTGATCACATATTATTTATGTGCTTCAATTAAATGACCATATGTCTAAAATACTATTATTTTTTACAATAAATAAGTCAATATTCCATACAAAGGCTTATCCATTCATTGTGAGAATAAATATAACTATCATTAATAAGTCTCTTTATATATAGCGTTGACTTATTTTTTACAAAAAAATAAAAATATTTTGGACATAAGGGTATATTATTGAAGCATATGGATAATATGTGTTCGATTTTCATCACTATTTCACATGAATTAATAATGAAATGAGTGTAAGTGATACACTTAAATAGTTAAGAGGGTCAATATGATTAATTTTTTAATTAAAGAGTAAAAATGACAAAAAAAAAAAACAATAGTTTGGAAATGTTTGAGAAATTAAGCCAAAAATCTATGTACCAAGAAGATTATCTGAAAAAGTGTATGATTTAAATTCAAACTTGTAGTGAGGTGTGGGGATAGGGGTGTTTCTAGGCGGTTGTTATATTCTACATTAGTACTTAATCCTCAACATATAGGAAGTCTAATCTGGCAGTACGGACCTCGCCCAAGCCCGCGTATTACCCGTCCAAGCCTAATATTTATAGATCGTTTTTTTCTCATGGGAGTGAACCTGGAGGAACGAGAGAGAATCGAGCTTATCCAGTTACTTAAAGCTAATATCGAGGTTTTCACATGGACACCTTACGAGATGCCCGGGATAGACCTGAACTTCATCAAGCACGAATTGAACATTCTACCGGATGCTCGACCAGTCAAACAAAGAGGAAGGAGATCTGTAATCGAGCACGTGGATGCAGTGATCGAGGAAGTGGAGAAACTAAAAAAGGCAAGTGTAATAACAGAGGTTCTTTACCCGAGTTGGTTTCCAATACAGTTGTGATAAAGAAAAAGACAGATAATGGAGAGTATGTGTAGACTTCACGAGTCTCAACCAAACTTGTCTTAAAGATTGATTCCCTTTGTCAAAAATCGACCAACTAGTGGACTCTACTTCAGGTTATGCACAAATGAACTTTTTGGATGCATACCGAGGCTACCACCAAATAGCTATGCAGGAGCCCAATTAGGAAAAGACTACATTCATTACCTCATGAGGCGTATTTTGCTACAAGGTCATGCCCTTTGGCCTACAGAATGCAAGTGCCACATATGAGAGGATGGTCTCGAAATTTTTTGAGCCGATCTTGGGTAAAACCATGGATGCTTACATCGATGATATGGTAGTAAAGAGCAAAAAGGAGTCAGATCATATCAAGGACTTGACCGAAGTGTTCACGATGCTTAAAAGACACAAGCTGAGGTTAAACGCGACAAAGTATGCATTCGGGGTAAGCTCGGAAAAATTATTGGGACACTTGGTGATAAGACAAGGGATCGAAGCGAATCCTGAATAAATCACAGCGATCAACAACCTCGTCAGTCCACAAACTACAAAGGAGGTTCAAAAACTTACCGGAATGGGGGCAGCACTGAACATATTCATTAGTAAGTCCTCAAAAAGGTGTGGTCTATTTTTTAAACTCCTTCATGGAATGAGGAGTGCGAACTCACACTCTAACAGTTAAAAAAATGCTTAACTGAACCACCATTTTTTTTCTCTCCGAATGAGGGAGAGTTGCTCTACATCTACCCCGCCGTCTCTGAACATGCCGTTAGCTCGGTGCTATTAAGGGAGGTAGATGGAGAACAGCGCCCGATCTAATTTGTTAGCAAAACGTTTATGGATTGCCAGACAAGGTATTTACTGTTGGAGAAGCTCGTTCTGGCCCTGGTCTTGACCTCGCGAAAACTCATGCATTACTTTCATGTGCACCCCATAGCTATATATACTGAGTTTCTACTCAAAAATATTTTATCAAAAGCAGACTTGTCCAACTGACTTTTGAAATAGGCCATCGAGCTCGGATAATTTAACATAAAATTTTTGCCGAGGATAGCAATAGAAGGACAGATCTTTAGCCAATTTCATGAAGGAGTTTTCACCCCGTGCTATGAGTCCAGAGCAAGTTTTCCTTGTGTTTATGCACAACGGGGAGGAAAGCTCAGTAGTAAGACCTTCCGAAAATCAGTCAGCACTAGGGGGTCCAGAGGTTATCCAAGAACTACCCCAAACTACAGAAACCGCTGTTGTTGGTGAGACAACTGAGAGTCTAGAGGTTGTCATAAAACTACCTCAGATCGATCTCATTTCGGCTTAGAAAATGTACATCAATAAATCTAAAAACAATTTGGGAGCAGGGGCAGGAATAGTTTTGAAAAGTCCAAAGGGAGCAATCTTTGAACAATGCCTCATATTGAATTTTCCAGCGACAAACAATGAAGCCGAGTAAGAAGCCTTCATTGCGGGACTCCAGTCCTCCAGCAAGCTAAAGGTTCACGAGCTCCATATATTTAGTGATTCAAAATTGGTGGTCAACCAAGTCATAGGAAAATTTGAAGCTCAGGGAGCCAAGATGGCTAAATACTTGGCTGTGGCAAAGAACCTCCTCACCAAATTCAGAGCAGTAAAGATTAAACAAGTGGGGAGAGACCTGAATTCACATGCAAATGTATTGGTAGGCTTGGTATTGATTTTTGAAGGCAAAGTAGGTTAGACCATCGTAGTCGAGTTAATCTCGGCTCCTAGTCTCGAGATACTACAGGAACTTGTCCTGGTTAATATCGAGCTTAGTCTGAGCTAGATGAACCCAATTGTAAACTTCATACAACACGACAAACTACCAGAAGACAAAAGGGAGGCGCATAAAATTAGGGTAAGGGTAGCACGATTCTGGATCTCACCCTCTAGGGACTTGTGCAAAAGATTATATTTGGGACCCTACCTGTTGTGCATTCACCCGAGCGTAGTTGAGGATGTGCTTTTCAAGATCCATGAGGGAATGTGCGGACTACACTCCGGGAGAAGATTGTTGGCCCACTGAGCCGTCACCTAGGGATATTGGTGGCCCTACATGCAAAAAGATGCCCAAGGGTTTGTTCGCAAGTGTACCAAGTGCCAGCTCTTTTCCCTTTTGATTCATTAGCCAACAAGGGACTTGACCCCTCTTACTAGTCCAGGGCCCTTTTCCTGATGAGGGATGGACATCGTGGGGGTCTTGCCTTGAGCTTTAGGGAATAAGAGATTTCTGTTAGCAGCAACTGACTACTTCAGGAAGTGGGTAGAAGCTGAACCCCTGGCCCAAATCAAGGAGATGGACGTGATCAGATTTATTCGAAGAAACATCTTGTACAGGTTCGGCATTTTCAGAGCATTCATATCAAATAATGGAACCAAGTTCATCGGCAAAAAATTAAAGACTTGTTGGAGCAGTTGAAGATTAAATTTTGCAACTCAACACCGAGCTACCCGCAATGCAACGGATAGGCTGAGGCCACCAATAAGACGATCATGAATGAGATCAAGAAGAGGTCTAAAAAAGCCAAGGGCAAATGGGTCGATGTGATCCCAAATATTTTGTGAGCCTATTGGATCACATCACGGAAAGCAATAAACGAAACATCCTACTCTTTGACTTTCAGTTTTGAAGTTGTAATCCCGTTGGAGGGCGGTTTGCCCACAATTCAGATTTAGGCTTACGAGCAAATCACAATGAGAAAGTCTTAGCTTGGGACCTTGACCATGCTGACAAAAGAAGAGAGAACGCGCTCATACAGATGGCTAACTACCAGAAGCTGTTAGCCAAAACATACAATCAGAAGGTCCAATATAGGGAATTTTCAGTTGGGAACCTCGTCTTGAGAAAGGTTGTTGAAAACACCAAGGACTCGACAGACGAGAAACTAGGAACGAATTGGGAAGGTCCCTACAAGATACTCAGGCTCGCCAGCAAAGGCGCTTACTACCTCGAAGACTAAGAAGGCAAGCAAGTTCCGAGACCTTGAAATTCCAACAACTTGAAAAAGTATTACCACTAAAATGTAATTTTCTCCGCCGAGCTAAAGTTCATATCAATACACTTGTTCATATCTTTCACTTACTAAAGTGTTTCATAAAGCTACCCAACATCGAGAAAGAGTTAGCCGAGCTACAAGCGAGTTCCGAGTTCTTTCCAACAAATTTGCCTAAATATACTTGAAAAATTTTTAGAGAAGAGTTAGCCAAGCTACATGCGAGTTTTGAGCTCTGTCTCTTGAAAATTTTATAAAAAGTATACTTGAAAAAATTTATGAATGAGGAAGAGTTAGCCGAGCTCCAAGTGAGTTCTAAGTTCAATTCTACAATCCACACAACATATAAGAATGTAAAGTTGTAGACAAACAAGAGAGTGCAAACGAGGTACAAAAGTAAATTTTATTCCAACTCAAGACTGTTAGATTACAAATCTGGAGCTCATTCATTACAGATAATCATTCAAGTACAAGACCTTAGTTCAGTTATTATATAAGATAACTCTTACAAAGTCTACTCTACGAAGACAATTGGGCTCCAAGGAGACAACCAATCAGTGCTGGAGGATCTTTGTGGATAGTTGCCTAGAGATAATTGTCCAGAGAATGGACATGAATGTCAAAATTTCCTGAGTTCGGTGTCCGCTCTACCAAATTTAGGTTTAGCAGTAGCAGTTCCTCGCCAGGTTGTAGTCTGCAATATCCGACACCGGCCAAAACAAAACTCACTACTCTTCCTCCTGGAGGTGATGATCAAGGTTATAACTATGACCACTCCCTGGACTACGAAACTCAGGCTTCATAACAGCTAACCCTGGCAAACTGCTGAGTAGCCTGAAATTGATGATCAAGATTATACCTATGATTTGACTTCAAAGCCATCTCGACAGTAGGAGACCCCGGACAACCAAACTCTAAAACCATTTGCCCCATTCCTAAGAGAGAGAAATAGACTCAAAAGGAAGCTCTGGATGCAAAATGAAGCACATGGACTGCACAATTTATAAGAGTGAGAGGATGGCGAACAGATGGACCGTCATTAATGGAGTGCCATTAATGCAGAAGGCAAGTGGATCGCCACTAAGATAGGAAGGCGAACCACCACAGGAGGCATCTGAAGCAACAAAGCATGCACCAGGACGGTGACGTTCCGCGAGACAAGCGCAATCAATAAACTAACAAGAGATAAACATGTGGTAGTTCTTACACCCGCTGTGTGTCCTATCATAAGGGCATGAGATTACACTTCGTAGAAAGTGAGGGAAGAGCTAGCTGAACTCCAAATGACTTTCGAGCTCTCTGCCACGAAGATTCACTAAGCATTCTTAGCCAGAGATCAGATGGATAGTTAGCCAAGCTCTAAGTGAGCTCTGAACTCTACCCAACGTGATTTTCCTAAGTGTACTTGCTAACATGAGCTCTGAATCTTGTCCACCAGACTTTGCTAGAGTACATTTTATTAGAGATTAGATGGAGAGTTAGTTGAGCTCTAAGCGAGCTCTGAGCTCTACCCCACACAATATGCCTAAGTGTACTTGGTAAAAATTTGGAAAGGTTAGCCAAGCATGACGCAAGCTCTGAACCTTGTCCCACAGACTTTGTTAGAGTACACTTTGCTAGAGATCGATGGAGAGTTAGCCAAGCTCCGAGCTCTACCACAAGTGCACTTGGCAAAATTAAAGGAAGGGTTAGCTGAGCTCGATGAGAGCTCCGAATCTTGTCCCGTAGACTTTGCTAGAGTACACTTTACCAGAGATTTGATGGGGAGTTAGCCGAGCCCTAAACAATCTCCGAACTCAATCCCGAGTGATGTTCCTAAGTGCACTTGGGAAAAGTAAAGGAATGGTTAGCCAAACTCGATGAAAGCTCTGAACCTTGCGGACTTTGCTAGAGTACACTTTACTAGAGATTTGATGGGGAGTTAGCTGAGCTCTAAGTGAGCTCCGAACTCAATCTCGAGTGATGTTCCTAAGTGCACTTGGCAAAAGTAAAGAAAGGGTTAGCCGAGCTCTATGAGAGCTCCGAACCTTGTCCCGTGAACTTTGCCAGAGATTTGATGGGGAGCTAGCTGAGCTCTAAGCGAGCTCCAAACTCAATCCCTAGAGGTTATCCTAAGTGTACTTGGAAAAAATTCAGGAAAAGATTAACCATGAAAAATGCGAGCTTCGAACCCTATCCCGCAGGTTTTTCCAAAGAACACTTTGCCAGAGAAGAAGAATAAAAACACAAAAAAGACAAGTCTCATGCATACGAGCTAAAATAGAATGAAGTTCTATTGCAAAAGCTTAGAAAGAAATAAGTCTTTACAAAGTTCAAATAAAAACAAAATAAATGTGCAATTCAGAGCTCGGGTGGAAGATCCCATGATGTATCTTCCTCTATACCATCTCTAGGTTCCTCCACAATCCTTCCCCCAAATGCCTCCATAACCGTTCTTTTGGCTTTCTCTGTAAGATCGATAACTTCGTGGCTCAGAACCACGGTAGCATCAGCAACATCCTTGTCTTGCTTTAGCTGGTTGACATACTCTTCCTCATCAAAGCTGGGCAATACAATGGGTGAATAGGGTACAGGAGAATCGGGGAACTCTAGAGCAAGATTATCTTCAGGGATTCCAAACTCGGCAAGGCAGGCAAGCCACTCCTCTAAGAAAGCTTTAGAGCGGATCTCGACGACCTACCTGCTATAATTGCCCCTAGCCCGGTTGATTCCCCTATCAAAAACTCGCTTGTAAACAGGGCCACATGCCATTTCCTAAAGTTCGGCAAGCGCAGCCTTAGCGATAGCAGCCTTATTTTGAGCCAAAGTTATAACTAGGTAGCTCGTATCCTGGGCCTGTTCTATAGTAGCTAGATCCTCCTTCAGCTGGTCAATGGCAGTCAGCGAGAGCTTGGCCTTGTTGAGTTCCGATTCTATGCTGCCAATTTTTTTTTTTGGCCCTCTTCGACTGGCTGACTGCTCTTCCATGCGGTCCAAAATAACGACAACTCTTTGGAGGCTCTACAAAGCAAAAATGCAAAGAAAACATCAAGTATCAGAAGTGCAATTTGAGAACACACAACACTTACCTAAACTTGCTACACCACCAGTAGATCCCTGATCGTTTTTTAGCTCTCCTCGTTCAGGGCAGTAACATCATGACAGCATGCGCAAGGGCCATGTTGTCCAGTAGGTGGAGAACTTGGGCTTTCAGAGGTCGGCTGCACCCCCCGAGCTCCCTTCCCCCACCTTCCTCTTGAGCCTCCTACATGTCCCTACCTCGAGCTCCTTACTTTTCCATTTGCCCAAAGAAGGGACATCCGATGGGTTCAGTTAAACCTCCATAACTGCCTCGGCAAGCTCCATGATGGGATCAACTGCTGGCGAAGGAACCTCGTTGATGGGAAGAGCCTTTATGGCAAGAGGATCGGTGGCAGGCATAGTCTTCTTCTTCAGGTTCTTGAATCTCACCATGTTGGTGTCCTCCGAGCTTGGGCCTGAATCGTGAGCATGCCCAAAAGAATGGACTATCTTGGCCTCCCTCACGGGCTATAGGGGAATGTGACTGAGATTGTCAGAATGCTCGTTATTCGAGCTCAAAATGGAGATTGGCAAGATTGAAACCTCTGGATCAACAATAGGAATCACCTGGTCACGCCTCCCATTCAGCACGAGTTGGATGACGGCCTTGTCCCCCTCCTCGTCCTCCTCACTATCAAAGGAGTCCACAGAAGTGTAGCTCAATGAGCTTGAGGTAATGTGTCATGACCTGACCCGTTATACACTGGGTCTCACCAATCATGCAGGTGCCACGTGACCGGCTAGTAAAATTCCATCTCACTAAGACTTTTCTAACTAACTCAGTTTAGGGATTTACTAGCATCATTCAGCATACATTGCTTGAATGAAATACATGCGAAAAATCAACCAATAAAATCAAAGTTGACACGTCTCCTTTAAATAAAATGGACACACTGTCCTTACATTCAACCCGAATGCAAATATATACATCTATTGATATGGTTTTGATACACAAAAATCAATACGGTTCTGGCCATAAATCGGAACAACCGTCAATAACTTCTGTATCAGTTTATAAGTTTTAAAACTATACAGAGTTCAAAACATAAAGGTCCTTATACTAAGGACAATAAAAAATATGGCATGCTAGGGTCACCCGCCCTTACTTGCGTTCTTCCTCATTTACATCACTTGAAATGAGTTACGTTTGACAACGTCTTAAGCACTAGGCTAGTGTGAGACAAGTTATATAAAGCATACATGAACCCATGAAAACATGTATAATCAGGTTCATTTCAAAAATATGAAATCACTTTTTGTCAATCCATGGCTCAAATAGGCCAATCCTTGACTATCAATTAAGATACAATATACAAACAATCCATCTGTGCGATTCATGGATCAAGTACACCAAATAACCCTTGACTACACGTCATCTTTAAATTCATTTACGATTGACAATTTACGACACACTCAACCGTTCAACGAACACCAGGACATAGGGAGCTATCCTAACCTTTTGGTATGAATTCATCCAAAAATCATCTGGTCATGATCTCCTTATTACATTAACCATGTTATATTCTCTCCCTAGCAAACGGGACATCATATGAACTATGTGTCGACTTAAACATACTTTTCACAAGTATCATTTTCATAATTTCATGGTACAACAAAATAAAGCATGTTTTTAAACATAAAACATATCAGTTTTAAACATAAGTCATGCTTTCATTTACAAAACATAAAATGTGTTATTTTTATGCAATAGAAAACATAACAAGACCCACCTCATGCTTAACCCTACATTCCACACGCACTTATTCTCAGACTAAGGCAACGACCCTTTGGGTCTCGGTTCTATAGTCAACAATTCTCACAATTAGCCTTTCACTTAATTGTGTATTTCTTTTATTAAACTTAGATTACTTTCTAGTGTATCGAGTCTAAGGGTAGGATAGGTATATAGGGTATCGAAATAAACTCGGGCACTAAACAAACCAAATCAGGTTTCAAACTTTTTTAAGTTTCTGAGGCTGGACTGGTCGGACATGTTGGACCGGTCGAAAAATATTCTAGACTGGTCGGATGTATGCTGGACCAGTTCGAGACTAACAGTAGATTTTTTGGGAAGTTGGACCAGTCGGGGATAAGCTAGACCAGTCTAGGACAAGTCAGAAGGTTCTAGAATGAAGATGGACCGGTCGGGGAAAGATGAACTGGTTCAGGACACATCAGTAAGTTTTCTGGAAAAAAATTGGACGATCGGGAAAGCTGGACAGATTCAGGGAAAAGACAGATTCTCTATCTTGACTTTCAAGCATGTTTTGAGCTACTAAAACTCAAAACTAGGAAACAATCATAAAATAAAAGTTGTAGGTTTTTGAAATATCTTTCATACGCAACTCGAATAGGGTCAAGGATATTGCATGAAAAGGTTATGACCAAAATACTAACTGCTGATTTTGATAAAAACCGAACACAGTCTAGACTTCAATTTCAAGTCTACCACGGCATACATGGGTTGTATTTTCCACGTTTTCTCAAGGTTTTAGCATGATAGGGTATATTCCTCCTATCTCAAGTGTTCAACACCTACTTTATGAAAAAATATATAGAAATAGGAGAGAGACAAGTGTATTTACCAGAGTTTAGAGATTTTGCGTGACTTCCTTTCACCGTCCTCTCTCTTCCACTCTCTCGCCCTTTCTCTTCCTCTATTTCTCGAGATTTCAAGCTCCCACTTCAATCAAGCTTACAAGCTTTCTTTCTCTCTCTAGTTCTCTCTTTCTTTCTTTCCTTTCTCTCTTCTTCCTTTTCTTTCTTTTTCTTTCTTTCTTTCTCTCTCGTTTTCTTTGTTTTTGTCTTATCTCTTATGCATACACCCACACACCTATGCCGAACTTGTTTGCACAAGTTTCCCAACCAAGATATTTGGCTTTCACAAGTTCCTAGTAAGCAAGCATGTGTTGGGCCATTTTTGTTGACTTTGAAGGTTGAGCTAGGTGAGTCACCTAGTGACTCATACCCATGTGTCACCCAAACATATGGCTCTCATGGCGCCACATGGTTCCACCTAATTGCTCGACATGTGTCCATTTTTTGTTAAATTTTAACCGAAAATATTATT
>BRYE01000022.1:11427108-11429608 GCA_030159115.1 Actinidia arguta var. hypoleuca
TTTTTTTTTTTTTCAGTTGAACCCATCCCCATCCCCATCCCCATCCCCATCCCCATCCCCTTGTCCCCCAAAGATAATTACTTTTATACCCCTCCATCTTCCTTGAAATTACAACCCAGCCAAACAATTCCTGCGCTTTTTTTTTTCTTCCAATTTTGTTTCTGCGTTTTTTTTCCAGTTTTGTTTAATTTTTTTTTTAATTTTTTTATTATTTTGTTTTGTTTTGTTTTGTTTAATTTTTGTGTGCTTACTTATTAATTGTTAGTATTTTTGTTATTTTCATATATATACTTTTTATTTTGATCCCTTGAAATTACAACACAGCCAACCACCCCACCTGCGTTTCTTTTTTTTTTTAATTTTTTAAATTTTTATTTAGTTTTATTTATTTTATTTATTTTATTTTATTATTTTAGTTTATTATTTTTTTAATTAATTTTTTTTGTTTAATTTTTGTGTGCTTGCTTATTAATTGTTAGTATTTTTGTTATTTTAATATATATACTTTTTATCTTGATCCATATTTTTATATTTTTTAAAATTTTTACAAATAAATAATGACTCCCAAAATTTATAACTACAAAATAAATAAAATATTACAAACATATAATAAAAAAAATATTTATCAAAAAAAAATAAAACTGATAAAAATAAATAAATTTGATAAAAAATAAACAAAACTGATTAAAAAAAAGAAACAAAATCAATGAAGAAAAAAGAAACAAAACTAAAAAAAACTAAAAAAATAAACTAAACTGAGGTAAGAGGGGTAAGAAGTGGGGGGCATAATGATAATGTTGAAGGTTTTTTTTTTTTTTTGGGGGGGGGGGAGGAAGTAGCTCTCCAACAACAATCATATCATCCATTTATTTTATAAAATAAAATATAATTTGTTCATTTATATCTAAATGTTCAATGGAACTAATGTTTTGCATGAATGACATTCACTGCATGGCCTACGAGATAAACAATTCAAATTATCAATTTGAGCTCGGAAATGAGGTACAAAAAAAGAGTTTGAATGGGATTGGAAGATTGAAGTTTGGAGGTGAGCCGCTCCCGAATCTAAAATCCGCAAATAATAGCCAATTATGCAAAAAGTTGTTCACTACAGTAATTTTCGCTCGTAAAGTCCACTTTTACGTGAAAAGGGGCCTACTGAATAAATTACCTTGCCACTAGCAACACATGGACGACACTTTAAATTTTCATGTGTTTTTACTGCTAGTGGGTAGCGGTGATAAACGAATCAAGCTTCTCAAGTTTGGCTTATATTCGACTCGGTAAAAACTTATTTAAGATTGATTTGTTATTTAAACAAATCAATCTTAAACATATTTTTTAAGCTAGTTATGGTCTCAAATCAAATTTGAACAATTTACTACTCGACTCGATAAGCTTGTAATAGTAAAAAATTCAAACTATTCAAGCTCGGTGATTGACTTGATGAAAGCTTGTTTGATCTCGGTTCGCTTATATACAAGTCAAGTTCAATTTTTTTTTTAAATCTCGATAAATTTTCAAATCACGCTTAAATAATTTATACTTCAACTCGTTTGACTCGTTTATATATCACCCTTACGTTGTTGGTGTATGTCTTATTTTTTTAAACAAATACTATCATGGGTTCCCTATCATGGATCCACTCCAAAATTGTTTATTGTCAGTGGCTGTTTGGATAATCAGGAAGAAAACAAAAATTGTATCACGGTCCACTTCATATTATGTTAGTTAAACAGGTTTTGGATACTTTGTACAAACAAGGACAAAAAGCAAGCATGAAATTCAAAAGGTTCCAAAAAAAAAATTTGTTTAATGTAATCATAACAGGTAAACTGGTAATTTCGATTTAAGTTATTGCTAGCTTCATCCTTATTGATTAAAAATGGAAACAAAAAGAAAAAATAAATTATATTGTGATGAATCCTCAAGCAATTAATTCCTTGATAAGTTGGCAACATTGCTTTCAATTTCAATGCACTCACAATCAATCACACCGTATAAAAATCTTAAAGAGTACATGAATTATTAGGCGAAATTGTAATGTTCAAAATAAGTTTTTAGGAACAGAGTATATCTTGCCATTACAAATCAACTTGGGCACGCATGCAATACGCTATACGCCCCTGCCATGTCGCCCGGTACGGTGTTGCCTATGCAATCTTTTCTTGTGAGCAACGACGGATGCACGAGGAGGTCGCAGCAGCACCGGTTTGTAGGGTTTTCCAAAAGGGTTCTCATTCTCATAGTTCCCGGGGGGATCATAGGAACAAACCACAAGCAAACCCTGCTCTTCATTACACGTCGTGTTCCCACACCCCACCCTCTCCGTTTCACCCCACACCACCTGGGTATAATGCCCGCACATGCACTGAGACGTCTCGGGCTTGCACTTGCATTCCAGCCTGCTTTGGTCGTAGTTCCGTTCCTCGTCGGTCCACACTCTTGTTACCTCCGCCGGCGTGGACTCGTCGTACTCTTCCCAGTAGGTGTTCTCCCC
>BRYE01000022.1:11444608-11447108 GCA_030159115.1 Actinidia arguta var. hypoleuca
AAACCATAACTTTGACTCCAAAATATTTAATAATTTACCCTTAAAATATATTATAAATACAATTTTTATCTCACAAAAAATTATTTTTACTAATTTGATTCCATTAAAATTATTTTCTGACTCCACCCTCGTGGATACTTCGTCAACACAAAAAGAAAAGATAGAAGAAGAAAGAAATTATGACGCATACCCCCCAAAACGATGACACTTTACTCTCCGTTTGACGTCTAAGATGAGAACTAAAAAAATGATTGTAATGCTTTTTGTATGAGAGAAATGATAAGAAGTTATTGTGCTTAATTTCTCATCTTTTGAATAAGAAGTAAAACAGATCGACATAGGACATTTCATGTTCTATTTCATTAATTTGAATTTTAGGTGGCAGCATTAGTAGTGTGCAACATATGTAACCAATTAGCTTTGTATCTCATCAAATTTCACCACTCTTGATGAGAAATAAAAATGAGTTAGCAATAGAGTTTTGTTTCTCATCATTTCTCATATAATATATAATCCAAGCATAGAAAATTATTTGTCACCATTCCTCACCAAATCACTCAAGCGAAATGGACTCTTAGATTGTATTTGGATCAAAAATTTGTGAGATTTGTAGTAGAAAAAGGAAAAAAAATAAAAAAAATAAATCTCCAGTAACGTTTCCTATTTTTTTGTTTTCTCCACTAAATCCTTAATCCAAACACTACATTCCTTTTAATTTTTTCTTTCTTTTTCCATTTTCCTGTTTAATTTTATTGATTATAAAGAACAAAAAATTGGGTTGGAGGATGGGTATTGGACTTGAATCAATAATTAGTCCATTAAGTATTTTACGAAATTGCAAAGTCAATTAAATTAAAAAATATTTGGGCTAGGGTCCATTAAATTAGGGTCTGTGTGTGAAAATTATATTATTGAATAATATTATCCCCTTCATACCTTAAACTATAAAACATCAAAAAAGAAAAAAATAAGTCAAAATATATCTGAGTCACTTTTTTTACATTCTCTCTCTACGACTACCCACAATCACATGGCCATCGCCGTCGCCGTTGCAGCCACCTTGCCACCGCGACATCATTGCCACCATCACTATCAAATCTCTCCCTCTTTCTCTCTTAGATTTGATAGCTACAACACCATTGTGTGACTTTGCTTACAATGCCACCATTGACCTCGCCGCCGTATGACTTTGATTTATACGCACACCACCGGTGACCTCCTGAGTTGTCCGACTTTGATCACTCCATCATCGATTAGTCATCTCGAAAGTCCGTTGTTCCCGATCTAGTCCAATTATATATCAATTTCCTCCTCGAATGTGATTCCAGATCTGGTCTAGCTGAAGGTTTGCCATTGTTTGTCTCTTCAATGGTTTTCTCTTTGGTGCTCTCTTCGATCTCTCGTTCAACCTCTCTTTTTCTACAATCACAGACATGTATACTTACACTTCATGACGTTGTAGCGTTGATGGCCAAAAAGAGTGAAAATATATATTTAGGCAGCAAAAGTCCGTTTAATTTTGTTAAATTTTTTGATGAGATCTGATCATGAGTCAATTTGTTCCATTGTGGAAAGAAGTTGGTATTTGGTGTGGTTGTCATAATTTTATGGAAAAAAATTCACTTTGTTTACAGTTTTTTCTTGGAATATGTTTGGCACTTATAAATAAAGAAAAGCATATCTGCAAGTGCCATGTCAAAATAATAGATTTTATTGTTGAAATATGGTGAATATTGAATTTTTTCTGTTTATTTTAGTCATTTTTTGTTTCATAGCTTCAATATTATTTTGTAAATAGAGAATTTAACTATTTGACTACAATAGACAGTGAAATTTATTTATTT
Organism: Actinidia arguta var. hypoleuca; assembly: GCA_030159115.1. Lineage (NCBI taxonomy): Eukaryota > Viridiplantae > Streptophyta > Magnoliopsida > Ericales > Actinidiaceae > Actinidia > Actinidia arguta. Next base: position 11,446,453 of record BRYE01000022.1, read on the forward strand.
GGAAGGGGGAGAGAGTAAAATTTTGCAAATAGATAATTTCACTATTCAAGTATAGGGAATTTTTTTGAAAAATTCAATGGTGCACAAATTATACTCTTTTCGAAATAGTAACAATAATATTTTACTATTTTTAACCACCGTCGTCGCCACTACAAAAAAAAAAATAGTTAATTTTTTATGTTTGTTATTTTAAACATTGATCACTATTCGAAATAATCAAAATTGACTATAACAAACAATCAAATTTCATCGTTTTAAGTCGTTGATGACCAACCGAAAAGTTATCCACTGGCCGACAGCAATAGTATAAGTGCAACTGGAGTGTAGAAAAAAATTGTGACAGTGGTGTTCGAAGAAATATGCAGTGTAAAGAGAATTTTTTTAGAATGTACAAAGTAATAGGGGTATTTTTGTCTATTTTGATTATATGAAATTTTGGATTTAAAATTTTTTTAGATGGATTAATTGAGTTAAAAAAGTGCTCTCATGGAACTATAACCAAAAGCCACAGGAAAGAATTATAGTTGGAACAAGAATTTTAGTTGGATTTGTCCTCTCATATTTAGGTATATATAGTGTACAAAGTACTACAATCCTCTAGTGCCCTTTTCACATCTTTTTTATTGACTCATCTTATTCATCTAAGTCATTCATTC
>BRYE01000022.1:11479608-11482108 GCA_030159115.1 Actinidia arguta var. hypoleuca
ACCCACCTCTCGCTTCTAGCAAGATTTCACAAATCAAGAACATACAAGAACAATCCAACGGTTCATGTTATCCTATCACCTAGAATATATATCACATCAATAATATTACAAGTTAGACTTTCTCATAAAATTATGTGTCTAGTGTCGTCTCTCTACACGTACAGGCAACAAAATTCCAAATGCAAGAATTGGACAACTCAAAACCAACGATCAAACTTTGCTCCCCCAACCGCCTCTATTTTTTTGTCCTTTCTCTCACTATTAAAGTAGAACCAACTCCCCATCTATACACGATGTACCATTCATTTCTCTCTCCTATTCATGATATATCATATACACTTCTCACATTCTCTCTCTTAAAAGAAGAAAAGAAGATGAAGAAGATGATAATTAGGAATCAAAATTGTCAATCTTGTGCTAGCTAACGATAGAAGTGTATGGTCTATGGTGGGAGGGGGGCTACTTTTATAGTTGGAGAAAGGACATAAAATGATGGCTGTTGTGGGAGCAAAGTCTGATATTTGTTTTTGAGTCGATTCTGCGTTTGGGATTTTGTTTTGTGTATGAGCGTTAGAGAGAGGCAACTCTAGAAACGAGATTTTGTGAGATAGTTTAAGATGCATTGTTGTGATACGTAACATAGGTCACGTGATCAACCGTTGGATTGTTCTTGCACACTGTTGTGTGTGATGTGTGAAATTGTGCATGTCTGTGCAAGTCCATGTAGACAGAGGAGAATGTGATTTTGGTGTAATGTTATTTGTCACGCTTTAATCCTTGTAATGATAAAAAAAAATCTGTTACTAGAGTTTTCCTTCAACCAGAGTTTTCAGTAGAAGTAGAGAGTATTAATTTTCATTTTTTTTTGACTCGAGAGTATTTATATTGCAACATAGACTCGCCAGTGGTGGCGGCGGCTTATGTAATTAATTATGTTTATGTACATTTGTTTTGTGATTCGGAGCTTTCGTATCATTTCTTGGCCTTTCTTTTGATGCTGTTCGTGTTGAGACCTTATTTGTTGCCATTTTGCTTTCTATACCTCTACTTCGCCATAATTGTCTTTACCCCATGGTTCATGGCCGGTCATGCTCCTGGATTTTGGGCGTGATACCATATTTCTGAGTTGATTGTGTAGCATCATACCCACCATTTGTTAGCTTAAGTGGAGGCATAATACCACTTTTTGTTAGCTTGAGTTCTATCTCTTGCCAAGTTGCTATCCCAGACGGTTTCATTGTCGTGTTCAAGGCTCTGTCTAGACGTTTCCTTTTGTTGTTTTTCTGACTTTTAGTGCTATCAGTTTGATTCTTACAACTTTCTTAAAATTATGAGTACATTGATTATGGTATTTTTATAAGTTTTCTAAGAACCTGTATGTTTCTTTCTTTTTTCATCGCAGAAAATATGCAAAGAAACTGTGAGGCATCTGCGGAACGCCTCCAGGCCAAGGGATACCCTTACAATCTGCAATATAATGGGAATCCAATCGAAGGTTTTCCAGAGCTCAATGATGAAGCCGATGTTCATTCAGGTGGAAACATTGCGGAACGAGATCACTCTTTAAAAATCAAATCTCTTGAATCTGCGAACAAAATTCATATAAAGCCCACCAACCCAAATGGCTTTGGGTCATGGTCGACCTCCCATCCTGACTCTAATAACATGCAGCCGTGCCAATTGAATGTTTTTGCGAGCCAATTTTACCCTTCCTCGGTGGATAACCGTTTCCAGTATTCCCCATTTAATTTCTTCCCTCAAAGTTATACTTACAAGGTCCTACTCCAAGAGTTCCAATATTTTGTGGTTATAGACTTTGAGGCTACATGCGACAAGGAAAGGAAGACTCATCCGCCAGAGATAATTGAGTTCCCATCTGTTATAGTGAGTGGTGTGACTGGGCAATTGGAAGATTGTTTCCGGACATATGTGCGGCCAACATGTAACCAAATCCTGAGTGATTTCTGCAAGGATCTCACAGGCATCCAGCAAAATCAGGTTGGTTTTCTATTTTATTATTTTCTATGAATTGTTCAGATGATATAGAATTCCGATGGTTATTTCCATTTTATGTTTATTTCCAAGTCATTCTCCAACATTTCTATTGTTATGTTATATATGTTAGGGAAAATTCCTAATAAGTAGTATTTTATATGATAAATGCTCATTAAATTTCTATCAGTTTTCATTTAGGACATTTAAATTCTATTTCTAAAAATTATGAACTAATAAGTTCGAGTTTTTTAAATAAGATATTTGTTTCCATCCATACTTTTTTTTCCTTTTAACGGCTATATTTGTTTTAGTTTATGGCTAGTTTTTTAGTTTTTTGAATTTAAAAATATTTTTCAATTTTTAACAATTTTTAAATCAACAAATCTCATTTTTTTTATTTATATTAATATTAGTAAGTCTTTTACACATACGGTTTCTATACGAGTCTTAATAATTTATATTAAAAATATATATGCACATTTCGTAATAACCGCATTCACATTTC
>BRYE01000022.1:11487108-11489608 GCA_030159115.1 Actinidia arguta var. hypoleuca
GTTTTGTACCAAATTTGCAAGTGTGAAAATTTTAGTGAAGTAGTGTAGTTTGGAAATATTTTTTTCTATATCCTTTGATGGTATTTGTTGTGGTAGAAAACTGGGAGGCGAGTAACCAACAATCAGAATTGCTTCTTAAGCTCAGAAGTGACCTTGGAAATGACTTGGGCGACCTGCGCAAAAGAACAAACGTAACCGGACGGGGTGGGACCGTTCAAAATTTCTTCGGTGTGGCAATTAGACCAAGGCGAATATAAGCTAGGCAAAGTAAAACACCAGAGCTCTCCAGAGTAAGAGGGTTTTTTCCGTACCTTGTTATGATTGGGGGGCAGCTTTTTTATAGATGGAGGATAGAGAGTCATGCGAGAAGACCATGGTGAGATCCTCGGATTGATAAGTATAGAAGGAAATCCCGCGGATACCGAAGATAAAATAGAAGATGCCTTTTGGAGAACAAACCACAAATGTAGGAGACCCGGTGGAGATGGAGTCTCAAGGTCATTTCATCCTTAGAGTGGATGGCGAGGTGGAGATGCACAAGTTGAAGACGGGCTAGGTGGAGATGGGTAAGGTTAACCTCATCCTCAAGTTCACCTCATCCTCAGAGTGATGGTGTGAGATGAGAACTATAGAGATGTGGATAGCATCCCAGGAAATCCGAGCTTAATGAGTTGATCTCGTCATATAAAGTCTTGGCGACGTGCTTATTTCATTAGGTAAAGATTTTATCCCTCATCAGTTGCCCCTACTTGAGATGCCAAGGTGAAACACTTGGTATCATCAAGTAACAAATCAAATGGTATTTTTTGATGACGTAAGCCAGTAATGATGGCATGTATTCACAGGTTTACACGTGAAAGTGCATTGATGATGGAGCGACCCTTACCTGCGAATGGCGAGATTAATGTAATGGCAATCTTAATAAGATGTAATTTTTTTTCATATCAGTTTTTCTTCAATGGCAAGGTACTTGCTTCTATTATCGATATCATCACTAATGAAACTGGCGAGATAAATTTGGTGAACAAAAACTATTAGGCGAGATAAACTTGGCAAACATAATAAGTTTAAGGCACACATTAAACCTAATCACGACGACCAGAATGATCAGGCGAGATATATTTGGCGAGCAAGATGTCTTGGCGAATAATTGGAGGATGTAACTACCAATCATTTTTGCATCTTTTTGGAAAGTAAAAAAAAAACTTAGGTAGGCGATGTTGATTTGGGCGACGTTAACAAGTTGAAATTGGAAAAATTGGTGACAATCCATTTTGGCGACCTCACCATCATTAGCAACAATCCATTTTGACAAACTTGGCGATAATCCATTTTGGCAATTTTAATAATAGATATTGGCAATAACACTAACGTGTAGATTTGGCAATAACCGAGTTGGAGAAATTGATAATTTTGTAATTACATGAAAATTGGCGAGGTGAGCTACTTGGAGATCCATATTCTAATGGACTAGAGCTTGGCGATGACAATACTCAAATGACGTTAAGTGACCTTTACAACATGGCGACCAAAAGAACTATTGGTAATACTTCTTCAAGTGCTCAGCATTCTAGGGGTGAGTCTGCCTTCCCTTTCATGTCTTCTAGCCAATAAGTTCCTGGCTTAGTCACCTCATCCTCAGAGTTGATGGCGAGGTGGAGATTGGCGGCGAGCTTACTGAGCCGATGTGAAATTGGCGAGGTGAATCATTCCTTTTATGATCATCCTTTCCTTGCCTCCTTCATTTGGCCTTAGTTAACTCTTCTGCTGCAACATACTTGTCAGCTTTGATCTGGAGTACTGACAAGGTTGGAGGGATACTTTTGGAGAAAGAATTGAACAGCGGACTAGGACGAAGACCCTCCATCATCACCATGACTACCACCTTGTCATTGGGATCCTCCACTTCTAGAATAACCTAATTGAAATGTCTCACGTAATCCTTCAAGCTCTCCCCATCTTTCTGGTGGATTGTGAAGAGGTGATAGGCATTCTTTTGCTTGACCCTATAGCCCATGAATTTGCGAAGAGCCTGCTCAGGTCGCTAAATGAGTGGTTCTAGAAGACAACTTTCTGAATCATGACCTCGTCAGCCTGTTTAAAGTAGCTTGAAAAGCCATGAACATCACCTCATCTGAGTACCCTTAGAGCATCATTAAATTCTTGTACGAGTCCAGGTGGTCCATAGAATCTATTTTCCTTTTGTACACTCCGAGTTGAGATGGCAACTTGAATCTGGACGAGACCCTGACCTTCGTCACTTTTTTCGTGAATGGAGGCTCAGTTTGCCTTATTAAGGCGTCCACAGTAACGGAAGCTTTCATGCCTATATTAATGGTGTCGATCCAAGCATCTAGGTCTTTAATTTTTTGGGTAATGGACTTATCTCGGTGCCTGTGAGCTCGGTCATCCCGGCGAGGTGACCTTCCCCATCTCTTGGTTGAATATCCCTTACCAGCACTATGGCGATTCTGTGAGTCCTAGTTGCCTGATCAGTAAG
>BRYE01000022.1:11524608-11529608 GCA_030159115.1 Actinidia arguta var. hypoleuca
CAAAAATGCCGGATTCAAACAAAGAGAGTTGCCGCACACTGCGTCTTTTATCAATTGCATGTTAACACTAGTATATTCAGATAAAAAGAGCCCCAGCTATGTTACCTTCAAATGTTACAAAAAAACAAAAAGATTTTCTTGAGACGGTAATGGCACACCTAAATTAACAAGGGAAAAAAATGTTTTCACATTCTTTTTGTTTATGGTTGATGATTTTGACCAAACACTGACCCGAAAAGTTTGTCATCAGATTTTAGTGAGAATTAAGAGTGAGTGAGTAGTATTATTAGCAAACGCAATAACATGACATATAAAACAGTTGGGAGTACAATAATTAAGCATGTCACAGACTCAGAGAGCATTTGGGAGTACAGATGTGCCTATATGGTATGTATATATATGTTTATTACATTCAATCTACAAGTCTTTGTTTGCTTCTGCTACTGTGAGAAGTTGAAGTAGATTGATTCTTGCACTTCAACTGGCCTAGCTAAGACTGACACCAATAATAAGTAACTGATAGAAAACTTTAATCATAGGTATCGAAATCAATACAAAATCTATAGCATTGTTTCGATCTGAAACTTTTCATGGTGGTTTTACTTGCATACTGTTGCTAATGTGTCATATTTTCTTGCTTAAGCGAAACATATCGAATTGTAAGCTAATTTTGGATAATAAAATTGCCAGTTCAAGTCATTCCTGTTAGGAAATAATATTAGTATTATTTATGTCTTTTATTATTTTTGTGTTATTTTAGGCTAGCCTTTTATTCCTTTTATTTCCTTGCCTATATAAGGCTAACTTTTGTAATATTCTCATAAGTTTTTGTTAATACAAACCCTAGCCGTCTCTTTTCTTCTCTATCTCTCCCTTGCAAATTCTATCATGGTATCAGAGCATTGTTAATGAAAATACTGTCGATCCAATCTACGCTGTTCGAGGATCCAACTCCCCGGTGAGTTGGCTGGGGGTTGCAGGGGGCAGCGCGCCCCTGCCCGGGGTTCGGGGTGGAACCCCGATTTTTTTTTTTTTTTGAGTTTGATTCGCGATTGTTGGTTCGTAGTCAGTTTCGATCTGACCTAGTTGATTCGTTTTCGATTTCGTTTTAGTCTATTGGTTCAATAATCGGATCTGTTTGCAATGGCTGGTGAAAGAGATGACTCTCTGCAATCGATCAGTGTTCGGTTGAATGGCAAGAATTATTCCTACTGGTGTTACGTTATGAAGAATTTTTTGAAGGGCAAGAAGTTATGGCGCTATGTCAGCGGGGTTTCGATCAAGCCAACGGATGACAAAGCTAAGGATTATGCAGATCTATTGGATACTTGGGAGGCCGACAATTCAAAAATCATTACTTGGATAAATAACTTTGTTGAGCACTCTATTGGTACGCAGTTGGCCAAGTATGACACAGCCAAGCAGGTTTGGGATCACTTGGCTAAGTTATACACGCACTCAAATTTTGCCCAGAGGTATCAATTGGAATCTGATATTCGTGCAGTGCAGCAGCAGGATATGACTGTGCAAGAGTTTTACACGACTCTTACTGGTCTATGGGACCAGCTTGCTCTCACAGAGCCTCTATCTCTACAGAGTAATTCTGATTATATTCTTCATCGAGAAGAGCAGCGGCTTGTTCAATTTTTGATGGCTCTTCGATCTGACTTTGAGGGTATTCGTGGTAATATCCTGCATCGAAGCCCACATCCGCTTATTGATGATGTGGTTAGTGAGTTGTTGGCTGAAGAAACTCGTCTCAAGACCTTGGCTGGCAAGGGAATTCTTGTTGTTCCTAATCATTCTGTTTTGGCTGTCCCTTCGAGATCATATTCTAGCAATCAGAATCGTTCTTTCCAGAAGCGTACAAATAATGATGAGTGCAATTTTTGCAAGCAAAAAGGTCATTGGAAAGCTCAGTGCCCTAAGTTGTTGAATCAGTCCCCTGTATCATCTCAGCAGCAACGCAACCATAAGCCTCCACAACACTCGAATACTGCAGCTCCTGTTCCAGAGGTTGCATTGCCGCTAAATCCCAATATGGTTGCTTTTGCAGATCAGTTTCAAAAGTTCCTCTCTACTCAGGCTCAGTCACACCAACCACCATATGCCATGTCTACTACCTCTTCTACAGGTCTGTCCTCATCGGGTCCCTCAGGTACAACTGCATCCCTATGGATTTTAGATTCTGGTGCCTCTAACCATATGTCACCAGATTCTTCTGTGTTTAGTTCTACCAATCAATCTTCTTCTCCTGTTTCTGTTATTACAGCTGATGGATCTCCTATGCCTTTGTCTTTTATTGGTTCTGTTTGCACGCCTATATTGTCTCTTTCTGATGTTTATTGTATTCCATCTCTTAAAATGAATCTTGCTTCAGTTGGTCAGTTGTGTGATTCTGGATTTTCTGTTCACTTTTCTTCCACCTCTTGTTTTGTGCAGGATCCACAATCCAAGAAGCTGATTGGGACAGGCCATAGGAAGGGGGGATTATATGTCTTGGATGAGCTGAAAGTGCCTGTTGTTGCTGCTTCCACTCCTGATTTGTCCTCTTTTCGTCTTAATAAAGATTCTTCTAGTTTTTACTTGTGGCATTCTAGACTTGGTCATGTTTCGGCCCCTCGTTTAAAATTTTTAGCTTCTAAGGGTTGTTTGAGAAATTTGCATGCTCATGATATTTCCGATTGCAGTGGTTGTAAACTTGCAAAATTTACCGCTTTACCTTTTAATCCCAGTATATCTTATTCTACTGTACCTTTTTAGTTAATTCATTCTGATGTGTGGGGACCTGCCCCTGTTGTCACTAAAGGAGGGTCCCGATATTATGTATCTTTCATTGATGATTACACTCGATATTGTTGGGTTTATTTCATGAAGCATCGTTCTGAATTTTTTGACATTTACATGGCTTTTAGGGCACTTGTTCGTACTCAGCATGATGCAGTTATTAGATGCTTTAGGGCTGATTTGGGCGGGGAATATACTTCCAATGCATTTGAAAGATTACTCTTATCTGATGGTACAGTGCACCAATCTTCTTGCACTGATACTCCAGCTCAAAATGGGGTTGCTGAAAGGAAACATAGACACATTGTAGAGACAACCCGTTCCCTTTTGCTATCTGCCAGTGTTCCTAGTATTTTTTGGGGAGAGGCTATTCTTACAGCTGTACATTTGATCAATCGGATTCCGACAGCTCTTACTGCTGGAATCTCTCCTTATGAAAGGTTGTTTGGTAGTGCTCCTGATTATTCATCCTTGAGAGTCTTTGGTAGCACATGTTTTGTTCTTCGTCCTGAAGCTGAGCGCAATAAGTTGTCTGCTCGATCTGCTGCATGTGTTTTTCTTGGTTATGGTGAGGGAAGAAAGGGTTATCGTTGTTTTGATCCCGTCTCTAACAAATTTTATGTCTCTCGTCATGTTGTATTTATGGAGCATATTTCTTTCTTCTCTATTCCTTTTCCATCTCATACTGTAACTAAGGCTGATCTGATTCATATTGATCCTTTTTCTGATGATGCCGATGATGTTCTAGACTCTACTGTTTCTTCTCCTAACCAATCTCTTTTGCAGCCTTTTCCTATACATTACTCTCGTAGGTCTAACACACCTACTGATGCTCCCCCTTCTTCGGCCACCCAAGAAGCTCCTGAAGTTGTGGATTTCGCACCGCCTTCTACCAAGCGTATTCGTAAGTCCACTCGTTTGCCTGATTTTGACTACTCATGTTACTCCAGTTCCTTTACCTCTTTTCTGTCTTCTATTCACAATCTTTGTGAGCCTCAGTCATATACAGAGGCTGCTCGTGACCCTCTTTGGCAGCAAGCTATGGATGCGGAACTATCTGCTTTGCATCGCACTGGTACTTGGGATTTGGTGATGCTTCCGCCTAGTAAAAAGGCTATTGGTTCTCGTTGGGTCTATAAAATTAAGACCAACTCTGATGGTTCAGTCGAGCGTTATAAGGCCCGCTTGGTTGCTAAAGGATTTGCTCAACAATATGGCACGGATTATGAGGAGACCTTTGCTCCTGTTGCAAAGATGACCACTATTCGTGCACTCATTGCAGTGGCTTCTGTTCGTCATTGGCATATTTCTCAGTTGGATGTTAAAAATGCCTTCTTGAATGGCGATCTCAAAGAAGAAGTGTATATGATTCCTCCTCCAGGTGTTGCTCACTCTTCTGGACAGGTTTGCCACCTCAAAAAGGCATTGTATGGTCTCAAACAGGCTCTTAGAGCTTGGTTTGAGAAATTCTCTTTGGTGGTCACATCTCTTGGTTTCTCTCCTAGCCATCATGATTCGGCTTTATTTGTAAAGTCCACTTCTACAGGCCGTATTATCCTTTCCTTATATGTGGATGACATGATTATTACCGGTGATGATATTGATGGGATTGCTGCTTTGAAGATTGAGTTGGCCCGTCAATTTGATATGAAGGACTTGGGGTCTCTTCGCTATTTCTTGGGCATCGAAGTTGCCTTCTCGCCTAAGGGTTATTTATTGTCCCAATCCAAATACACTCCAGATATTCTTCAGCGAGCTCGTCTCTCGGACACCAGGACAGTTGATACTCCTCTTGAGCTAAATGCTCGTTATGCTCCTACTGACGACACTCCCTTACCTAACCCTACCTTGTATCGGACTATAGTTGGGAGCCTTGTCTACCTCACTATCACTCGTCCTGATATTGCACATGCGGTCCATATTGTTAGTCAGTTTGTTACTGCTCCTACCACAGTTCATTGGGCTGCTGTTGTTCGCATTTTGCGGTATCTTCGTGGGACTATTTGCTAGAGTCTTTTGTTCCCTTCGACGTCTTCCCTGGAGCTTTCTGCTTATTCAGATGCTGATTGGGCCGGTGATTCATCTGACCGCAAGTCTATTACAGGCTTTTGTGTATTCTTGGGTGATTCTCTTATTTCTTGGAAGAGCAAAAAACAACAAGTTGTCTCTCGTTCTTCCACTGAAGCAGAGTATCGTGCTATGGCCTCTACCAC
>BRYE01000022.1:11539608-11542108 GCA_030159115.1 Actinidia arguta var. hypoleuca
CCCCTCTGCCACCAACCCCTATCGTGTTCACGGCCATCACTTTCCCTTTGCCAAAAATGTCAAACAAGGGTGAAGAAAGGGAGGAAGAAGGCAATGTATAAAGTGTAAAAAATGTCCTTATTCCGTTCGTTATGAACGGATATTGACGGATGGCTTGGATTGAAAGCATTTTAACAACCAAGGTTTTGAGCTGAAGAAATTTAGAAGTCAGGGTTATTATGTGATAAGCATCAAAGTTTTAGGGTCATTTATGTAATCTTGCCAAATTGATTATCAATGCTAGTAAGACCCCCGTCCGAAGAAACCATACGCGGTGTGTAGATAGTGGGAAAGTAGTTTTGCTTCCTTTTTTTAGTGGGACTTGTTGAAAGAAAGCCACAACCAGTGCCCCACTTTTGTTGTGTTGCGGCTTTGCAAGCAAAAGGATATTTTTATATATATAAAAAAATGCATACTCATTTTTACCCTTTAATCAAACCAAGAAAGGAGAAATAATTGACTTCTACTCGATCTTATTAAACAAATATCTTTGGTTCACCTCAAAGTTGTTGACTTTAAAGTTGATAATAATGGCTCACAACTTGGGTCAATAAAACTAAGGGTAAATTTTATCAATGGAAACTTGTATTTAGGCCAACTTTCACTTTGGCTCTTACTCTTATGATTTTCAATCAGTTGGAATACGGTCCTTTATCCAAATTCGTTAAAAAATTGACTGAAAACACAAGAAAGAGACAAGCAAATGTTTGGAAATGCATCCCCTCCTCCCAAATCAGTTGACTGAAAATACAAAAAAAAAGACAAGAAAAACTGGAAACGAAAACAAACAAACAAACTATGACGGATTTGGAGGGAGGGCCGTATTGCAACTGATTAGAACTGCAGAGTTTTTAATTGTTATATTAGAACTGTAAGTACCAAAGTGAAGGTTTTCCTAAACTATAGGTACCCATGGTGAAGTTTGCCGTAAAATGAATGCGTTCACAACCACACATGCAATAACCATGTTAATAGTTGGATGTTTGAAAACTATAGAACGGGCCAGTTGACTCCACAAAAAACGCGGTCAAGCCGCCGGGGTGGGTCACATGGGTTTTTAACTTTTTTTGATGGGCCTTTCACGCTAACGTGTTGATTTATGGAAAGTCGTAAAAACAAATGACACTAACGCTGTTAAAGGACAAATGGAAAAAATCTACGGTACACGCCACAAGGATCAATTGCGATAAATATAATAATCGATTATGACATATATATTATAATTATAATTAATTACGGTGATTATTATAAAAATATGTTTATTAAAAATAATATATTATGTATTATTATTATAAAATATTACGATTTTTTGTGATGAAAAATAATTTTTTTTTATATAATCAGTTGTAATAAATGTTAACAATCTTTTGTGCTAATATTATATATAGAGTGCATCTTTTGTAATATTTTTTTGAGTATGCATTGTAGCCACTCCCAATACAAATGATACTGAACTCTGCACATAGAAAATTGATAGGAATGTTATAAAACTAAGAAAATATTGACACGTTCTTATAAGAAATTAAAAAAAATATCCAACACAACAAGATGTAAAGAAAATAGTTCTACAGGCGCTATCAACAATTGAATTGATATCCTGAATCAATCAAAATTTATTTAAATATATTTTATATTAACTCTTTATCTCACTGTTACATTCTGTTCTCTCTTTTTCTTCATGCAGATTGAAACTAAGAAATGAGAACATCATATTTATATCTTGCAAACGAAGGAATTTGAGGGCTTGAACTCAACTTTTTTTTTATCGCAAAAGATCGTAATATTTACCACAATAATGAATAGAACACTTTTTTTTACTATGTTTAACACACACGTACCACACCGATAATAACGTTCACTACCATCGATTGTAATATTTTTATGATGTATTATAGATTTTGCCAGTAAATAAATATAAAAATAAAAACTTCAAAAAATTACAGTAGAATTTCCGAACTGGTGAGTAAATAGGAGATATAAGTGGTACTAGAGGAGGTGGCTACAATTAAATTACATGAGATTTTGCCTGCACTAAACTGGAAATTTTGCAGGTCCCATACTGCATTCAATTTCTAGAAGCAGCTTTCGCGCCTTACCTAGTAACTTTGGTTGTCGGCGAATTGTTACACCATCGGTCTGGACAGTAGAAACAGAGAGGGTGATTAAAACCAGGAAAGAAACACCTTGGATTAAGCAGATATTCCCAAGCCCTGTAGGATTCTAAGGCGACGTTTGGATGATGGATTTATCGAATAAAAGGTAGCAAATAAGATAAAATTATCAAGAGAAAGGGCTAGATTTATTACTCTGTTTCCCCATCATTTTCCATTCACTTGATAAATTCCGCCATAAATCCACAATCCAAACAAAACATAAAAGTAGTAAGCACCTAGGGATGTTACTTAGACTTATCAGTGTTGTCCAAAATTTGTGGGCAAGCAGGCAGTTATGTTATAATCTA
>BRYE01000022.1:11547108-11549608 GCA_030159115.1 Actinidia arguta var. hypoleuca
CTAATTTCTCTCCATCTTCTACCTCCAAACAATAACCCTAACCCTAGACCCTATCCAAGCAACCCCGCCACCTCCTCTAAATGTCCTCGCCACCCTAATGCACGAAAGTAAGATACTCGCCTAATTGTGATCATTTGTTCTTAATGCTTTCAAGCTCCATTAATGGATGTCATAGCATAAATGCCCAACTTGGCTGACAAGCTTCCAAGGAATTATATCCAGTCATTGCAGTGCTTCTCGAAATGCCTTGTGATCCTCTTTTACCCTGCACGACACCAAACATCAATCGCGTATTCATCCATAGCATACTTCTCGTGCTACACGTGTTCCATGTTTTTGTTAGAAATTAATGGTGAATGAAAGGCCAAAGGTAGTTTATTTTTTCAGCTTAATGGTGAATTAAACAGCCGTAAAAAGCTGTTAATTTTCAGTGATTAAGGGCTGAAGTTTCAGAAATTAACTGCAGCAATTAAACAGTTTCTGTTTTATTTTTCTTTATTTAAGCTGAGATCATGCAGTAGAAACACAATAGCAGAATCATCTGAGTTTTGTTTTGAGAGAGAGAGAGAAAGGGAGACAGGCATAGAAATAGTTTAACAAGGTTACTTCGTTTCAGAGGTTTTCCGATATACGCGGTTTAACTGTTTTATTTTGAGAAAAAAACGCCAATAAAACCCTACAACAACCTCGGTAGACGGTAAATCTTTCTTAAGGATATTGCGAGTGCAGGATTCGGCATTATTTGTATTTATTTCATTTTAGTTTTTATAATTTTATATTTCTGTAAATGTTCAATCAGTTGAATAATTTTCTCAATCGATTGAAATTGTAATTTCATGTTATTTAATATTAATGAAATTATTCTTTAGAATTGTGAATGTGCCAAATTAATTTTACCCAATTGGTTTTTCTTAAGCTATGTTTAGATGACAGAAATCTTAAAAGGAAATGTGAATAATATTAATTACAATCTCCATAATTTCATCATTTGGATGTAATTGGAATAAGAATGTAATTTTCTATCTTTCATTTGAGTGAGAATAAGATTCCTGTGCATATTGAGAAAGAATCTGATTCATGCACTCACCCCCATTGACCACCTTATCCAAAAATTAAAAAAGATAATGGGGCAAATTATCTTTGATTATGTCACCGACTAAATCCACATTTATAATGTAGGATCACGTAATTATATTACAATTATATTATATATTATAAATAAATTATCTTTCTATCATAATTTTTAATAAAAATTGTCCTTTATTTTTTTATTCAATGATGTTTTGAGTTATTTTTTTTCAGTAAACGTTTTTCATTCATTTTTTCTTTGTCGATTTATCTTGATTAGACAAATCGAAAAAGTAAAAAATAAATCATAACTTTTTTTTTTATTAGCCGTCAATAAAATCTAAAATAATATAAATAGATATTTTAGATGATTAAGTTTACAATACATTTGGAATAATTTTTAATTTTAGTAGCTCGTGTGTGTGTATTTACTTTTACGATTCTTATAATTAAGATTAATTGGAAAAATAAAAGATTTTAATTAAAAAAATAAAAAATTGACATCTAAAATAAAAAATAATATAAAAAATTCAATTTATTCCAAATCGAATCGAAAATAGTGTGTTCGAAAAAGTAGGTAAAAATCAATTTAAATCCTATGTTTCAAATTCTTAAACCAAATGCTTGAATAGATTTAAAAAAAAAAAATCCTAAATAAGATTCCTAAATACACCAAAAATAAAATTGCTCTAGTATCACATTCCTGGAAATAAAATTACACGGGATTAATGAATGAAAAGGTGGTATGGTTGATAATTCCAAAATAGGACCTTTGGCAGCACAATAAAAATAGGCTCTTTAAAAAGGGCTTGTTGGCTAAAATGACCTTAACACAAAATTGAATAGGCTTTTTATCTAACTAGTTATTTTACATTTTACACTGACTCATTGGGCTGGTTCGAACATCTACATCAAACTAGCTAAAACATCTTTTTAGTTAATTTATTAAAATCACTAAAAAAACATCCATCAATGGTTAGTTCTCTCCCCATTTATTTTGTCTATTTTTCATTTCACTTGGTCACTTTTTTCTTTCTCCCTTCAACAATGCTAGCTAAAATCTTTCCATTTTATTAGAATACTATTACTTTATTCTTCTAAAATACAAATTATAAAGTCTTCCACAAGCCCAGTTTTACAACCCAGAAATTGAAGCTCCCCCATGCATTTTTTTTCGAACGTGTTGCCAGCATAGAACACAAGACAATTCAAGAACTTTCACCACATAAAAATTCAGGTGAGATTTTACTTAAAATCATGTACCCATATAGAGATGTAAAACGTTCCCGCCGGGTCATGCCGTGCCATTTTTCTTCCATGCCAACCGTGCTGCGTGCCGTACCAATTTACTTAATGTGCCGTGCCGTGCCATTTTTCTTTATTCATCATGTGTTGTATTGTAACTGTGCCGTGCCGTGTCGTCCCATTTACT
>BRYE01000022.1:11557108-11559608 GCA_030159115.1 Actinidia arguta var. hypoleuca
TCAGAAGAAGGGAAGTGTCGACACCAATGTCAGCACCAAAATTCAGAAGCCAAAGAAGGATTTTCTAAAGAACAAGTGTCGACACCTAGATCAGCTCTTGGAGACAGTTTTAAGCTAAAGACTGAAGGCTTGAAGTGTTGACACCATGAAATAATGTGCCGACACATGAAAAGTGTTGACACCACGAGGAAGTGTCGACACGCAATGGGAAGATTTTCAAACGCAGAGTTGTCTGGTACAACATTAATGGCTTTCCAACTACTACCAACGGTACACTCTTCATTCAAGCTATTAAATACAAGTCTCTAAAGGCATTTACTACACAAGGGAATGATCCTAAGCTAATTGATTTATCATCCAACAAGCTTCAAAGTCAAGAATCCTTCAATACCCTATTTGTCCTCTTGTGTTAGTATTGATTGTGAGATTCCATTCATTTCTACTCCATTGAGAGAGTTATTATTCATCTTAAAACACCTTCATATTTTCATCCTTGTAAGTTTGAGTGTGACTTGGTCAAAAACACTTGGTGAGAGTTTTTGAGTGTTTTTCTTGTAGAAAGCCAAACACTTAAGAGTTTGAGTGTTTCCTCTTGTAAGTAAAACATTAGGAAGTTTAAGTGGAGCTTGGACAAAACCACTTGGTATAAAAGTGAGTTGGGCACTTGAATAACCAACCTCCACATTGTAGTTGCGAATTACAAATAGTCGAAGAAGATCTTGCGGAGGTCTTGGGAGGACGTAGATTACGGGTT
The DNA here is from genome assembly GCA_030159115.1 of Actinidia arguta var. hypoleuca. NCBI lineage: Eukaryota > Viridiplantae > Streptophyta > Magnoliopsida > Ericales > Actinidiaceae > Actinidia > Actinidia arguta. The sequence continues at coordinate 11,557,863 of BRYE01000022.1, forward strand.
GTGATCGAACCTCGGTAAATCTTGGTGTGCTCTCTCCTCTTATTATCTCTGTTTCATTATTGCATCTTTCATATTAAACTCATCATAGCATTTACGTACATTGTCGATAGAATTACATAATTAACTATAAATCTCAAATTAAGATTGAAAAACCCCAATTCACCCCCCCTTTTGGGTTGCCTATTGGGCCAACAATAATAAAATAATATCTAATTGTATAATTAAATAAATTCTTATTCTAAATAATAATTAAATATTTGGACATGTGAGCATACAATTCCTAACAAGTGCCATTTCCATTTCGTACCCGTGCCCGTGTCGTGCCGTGTCGTACCAAGCCAAACCAACTATCGTGTCGTGCCGTGTTGTTCCAGGCCAACTACCTTGTCATGTCCTACCATTTTCGTGCCCTATACCCATGCCCGCTCAGACCATGTCGTGTTGTGCTGTGCCCAACATATATTGTACCTATGTCGGATTTATTCTTGCCGTACCGGCAAGGCCCACTTGACACCTCTATACCCATAGGTATAGAAGAAATCAATTGAAACAATAAAGAAACAAAACAAAACTTCTATACAAAAATATGAATTTTGAAATGGGATAAAATATTTAGTTTTAATTTCGGTCGAGCTGGGGTGAGTATCGCTGTCGAACTGCCACTCTATAGTAAGTTCGGCGAAGTCTCTGCACCGGAACTTGGTCGATTCACAACGGTCGACGGGGATCCCTAGGTCACGTCAGGGTCAGAGGATAACTTGCATAGTGAAATTTTCTTTGCCTGAGTCCAGACGTTGATGTCGTGATAAGCTAACTACTAACCCTGCTTTAGGGGCATGATACGGTCAATTGACTACTCACTGACATTGTAGCTGGTGCGTCTAGGCACATGCCGAGCTACATTATAAAAGGTCATACATTTTCTCTCTCGATGGCAATTTCAGCTCACTAAAGCTATACACTCTCTGTCTCTATATATTTTTGGTTACTAACTTAATCGTCGAAGAGTTATTTTTCGAACAACTTCTGCGACTTTTCAGACTGTTCCTGCCTTGCAAATCTGGCCAACAACTCTTTACATTGTCACATGAACCACCGAAAGTGTCTATTTTCGATTTCTTTTCTTCGCCGTTACCCCACATATCTAAATCACAAAGGCTAGAGAGAGAAGAGTAAACATTGTGTACTATCTCATCGTTGCAGTCTAAGTTCGACGTGGTTGGTCCGATGATTGAATGGTGATTGGTGCGGCGCCAATGTCCAAATCTGGTTATATTGATTCTTCTAATGTCCAGCCATCAAAGTTCAGTTCGTTTCCCTTAATCAGGTAACTCCGCAAGCATTGCTGTTGGTTTGTTGCCGGTGGGTGATTTGCTCCGGCTGTGATTTGGTTGTTCACGTTCGTGCCCAAGCTCACCCCTCGGGTGCAAAGGAGGGAGAGGGGAGGATAGGGATCGTGGTTGAAATTTAATAAAATAATCGTTAGCTCGGCTACAGTACCGCACTACACGAGGAAGTGTAGCAAAAATCAATTTGTCGAGGGACTGTCTAGTCTGCTGGATCATGGCTTTGGAGTTTTGATTAAACTAGCTAAAAAGAGAAAATAACTAGGCCGTTTGGGAGCTCTTAGATTAGTAAAATATCCAGTAAGTTTAATTTTGCAATAGGTCCTAATAAAAATTGACTAAAAACTATTTATTGGGTATTGTTTATTATTTTTCATATATATCTTTTTTGTTCTCTTGA
>BRYE01000022.1:11572108-11574608 GCA_030159115.1 Actinidia arguta var. hypoleuca
TTTTATATAATATAAAAAGTTATTTATTTTTATAGTTTATGTTACGTATGTGTATTATTTAATCACAAAAAATTATAATTAGAATCAGACAAATCGTAAGAAAAAATATAATGACGCTCGAAAATAGTATTAACAATAAAAATACGTAATTATGACCACAAAATGTATAACATAACCACAAAAATACGTATTAAGACAAAAAAATTTCATAACAAAAATACTAAAAATATAAATAAAAAAATACATAACTTAAATCACAAAAAACATAACTAGAGCATGCATAACAAAATTATAAAAATGCGTAACTAAGTCACGTGAAAGCATAAGAAATGTAATTAATTAAATGACCATAAAAATGCGTAACTACGATTACAAAATACATAATAAATATAGAACAAAATTCACAAACATACGTAACATAAACCACAAACGTATGTAACTTTGGTATATTATACTTACTTTTACAATGTGTATACCATAGTTTTTTCTATCTTTTTGTTATTGTAAATAACTAAGACGCTTCTCTTTTTCATAAAAAATATTTTATTTTTTATTTATAATTTTTTCGTAAAAACATAAAGTATCCCTCCCATATATGAATTAAGCAAAAGTGTAAATGTAAGGAGAGGAACCATTCAAGTAATTTCAAAGAGAAATAATAATTTTATTATAATTTTACATAACAATAAAAAAATTAAACTACATTCATTGAAAAAGATAAGTACAAAATCATTTGTTTTCAATAGTAAAAGTCCATTTCGATTATTTGAATTGTCCATCTTATAAAGTTCACTTACAAAAAAAATCATCTATACTAAATTTTAGAAAGATAAGACATTGATAGTCACACTTTTGAATGACATTTGATCAGACGCAAGTATGATTTTTGAAATAAAAAGCTTATTTTTAACATATATATCGATATTTAATCAATTTAAAATTTTATATAAATAATATTATTGTTAACAAATTCTACAATAAGCTAAGGTGAACCTGAAATAGTTTAGTAAAAGAGATATAAGGAAAGGAGACACCGCGACATCTTATATGATAAGTAAAAGAGGTACAAGGGAAGGTGGTATAAGGGAAGGAGACAGCGCAACATCTTATATGATAAGAATACGTGGCAACCATGAGTCAACTACTAGTTGTAAATTAGTTGTAAATGTTGAAAAAAATTTGAATTTTGAAAGATATTGTCCATTAAAATGGTTATAATGGTTGCAGTTATAAAAAAATAATGGTTACCGTTACACAGCCATTATCACCACATTATTGTCATCAATTCCTACAATGAATGATGAGGCTCCCCACTCCTATATAAAGTCATTTTATCCTTTGTTTCAAACACACGACAAGAACAAGATCTGAGAGCACACACTATTCTGAGAGAGTTTTTCTTTTTTAGCTTTGTTGTCTTCTCCATAGAGAGATCAAAAACACTGTGAGTTCAACGGGCCAGTTAGTGCAATGCTAACGCTAACCGGAGTTTCTTGTTTTATCTTGGGAGGCGACGTCCACTGACTCAATGCACCGGTGAGGGACGAATCAGCCTTAAATTTGTGATAAAATTTATTGTTCGAAGAACAATACAGAATTTGAAAAAAAAAAGTATTTGAATCGAGCTGTAGATGTGACTGTGGATGCTGCTAGCTCACAGCAGACTGGTAGGAGTACCACTCCGGCGTACGCACCTGTAGTGCCGCCTAATGTGACTGGACATGGGGAAAGGCCCGAAAAGTTCAGTGGCCTAGACTTCAAGTACTGGCAGCAGAAAATGTTATTTTACTTGATGACACTAGGGCTTGCAAAATATTTGCAAGAGGTGGCTCCTATACTGTCAGAAACAGAGCAAGATCCTAAGACCGTGGCAGCGGTGCAATCATGGAAGCACGGGGACTTCCTATGCAAGAACTATATTCTGAACGGTCTTGATAAGACGTTGTACAAATGTGTATAGTCCACTGTCTATGGCAAAGTTGTTGTGGGATTCACTTGACAAAAAATACAAGGTTGAAGATGCTAGTGCCAAGAAATTTTTGATTGGCCGGTTCTTGAACTCCAAAATGGTGGATTCTAAGAAAGTCATGGCTCAAGTGCAAGACTTCCAACTAATCCTTCATGAACTAGCAGCCGAAGGGATGACTCTAGTTGAAGAATTTCAGGTTGGAGTGATAATTGAGAAGTTGCCACCTTCATGGAGGGACTTAAAAAATTATTTGAAGCACAAGCGAAAGGGCATGAGTCTAAAGGATCTTATAGTCCGCTTGAGAATTGAAGAGGACAACCATCTGAACGACAGGAAGGGTGGCTACTGTTGGCCTAATAAGCAACCCAAGAGGGGGGTGAATTGGATTTTTCAAACTTAATTAGTGATTTATAGTTAATTACTTAATTCTATTGACAATATATGTAAATGCTATAATGTGTTTAATATAAGAAATGCGATAATAAAGCAAGAACAATAATAGGAAAGAGCACACCAAGATTTACCGAGGTT
>BRYE01000022.1:11599608-11602108 GCA_030159115.1 Actinidia arguta var. hypoleuca
CAATAGTAACCTTTCACATTAAGGTATAAAGAATTTAATTTGCTATCTCTTCATTAATTGCATTTGTTTTTATTGTAATTTCTTTTTAATTAGACAGCTTTTAATTTATGTCAAATTGCACTACATAATATACGATCCACCACAACTCAACATACATCACTTTAATAGATAGGTTAAATTAAAGTTATTATATTTTTTTTATAAACCTCGTGCAGACAATACATATACTTAATTATATACATTTTTATGATATTTTTTCTTATTTAAGTTGGTAAAAATTATTGTTATAGTCCATGTCATAGGAAGAAAAAAAAGAAAAAAGCGAACTGACCAGAAAAACCGAACAAATCATCGGTTTTCGGTTGGTTTTTAGCTTTTAAAGTCCGTGGCAGTCCATAGTTTTGAAAAAATCTGACTGAATTGGATTGAACTATATTTTATATATATTAATATATAAAATACATTTGATCTCAATTATTTATTATTTTTTAATCTAAACGCCACAGCCATCTTTCAGACTCAAATAAAGTCCAAACCAAAATGGTCCGAAAATGACTGGTCTGATACCAATTTTGATCAGTTTCAATCCACTAAAATATTAGATCGAAATCATTCAGTTTTAAGGATTTATTAGACTAGACCAACTTACCCGTATCGATATTCACCCCTAACGTCTTTTATAAAAAAATTAATTAATACATATGTTCGCTACCCCTCAATTGATACTGTTATTCCATTCAAATTAATCAACGTTGGTTTGCCTCTTTATTCCCCATCAAAAAGGAAAATGCAAATAAGTTAATTTATTAAATGATCGTCCTTTTCAAGACGAGGACTTTCACTCGCCCCATTATGGGTTACGGGAAAAGGTTGTACAAACTCGTTCTTGCCTTCACGTGTGCAGGCAATACTTCGTGTTTAAATCCAATTTTCAAATTATCATGATTTGAAAAAACGCAATAATAAGGTCTTGTTTGGATGGATAAGCACAAGATTTAAAAGTTTTAGTATCAGTCGTCCCTAGCCGCTCTCCTCAGGTCCATCTCCAGCATGTTTGCCTTGTGCTTTTTTAAGTAATTTTTGTTATTTCTTTTATTTCTATTGAATTTTTTTCATCTTTTAATTAAAATTTTTTATCTTTCTAATTTACTTGAATAAAAATTCATAAAAATAAAAATTAGACCATATTAAAAGAATCCCACTAGAGGAACATATCAACAAAAAATGATCCTCTTGCTTTTTCTTTGTGCTTATTTGTCTTATTTGGCCTTTTTCCGAATACCATCCATTTTCTTCTTACTTTCTTGATTCCTCTAATTAATACCAATATGTAAGTCATAAAAATTGACAACAAAAAATCATTAAGTAAAAGAATAAAAAAAGAATTACTTAGAAAAACACAAGTAAAACGAGGTGAACATCCGTACACCCATAGTCCAACGAAAAGTTGTTTGGTTATCATAACAGGTTTAGGGGAGAAGCTACGGTGTACGACCCATAATTGCGGCAAATCGTTAGCACTTCACCTTTTAACCATTTGATTTCTAAAATATAGGATATCTATTATCAATTTTAGAAATCAAATGGTTAAAAGGTTCACCTCGTTTTACTTGTGTTTTTCTAAGTAATTCTTTTTTAATTCTTTTACTTAATGATTTTTTGTTGTCAATTTTTATGACTTACATATTGGTATTAATTAGAGGAATCAAGTAAGTAAGAAGAAAATGGATGGTATTCCGAAAAAGGCCAATAAGACAAATAAGCACAAAGAAAAAGCAAGAGGATCATTTTTTGTTGATATGTTCCTCTAGTGGGATTCTTTTAATATGGTCTAATTTTTATTTTTATGATTTTTTATTCAAGTAAATCAGAAAGATAAAAAATTATAATTAAAAGATGAATTTTTTTTATAATAAAAATAGAAGAAATAACAAAAATTACTTAAAAAAGCACAAGTCATACATGTTGCTGTTGTCACAAATTACTTAATAAAGCATAGATTGCTGTTGTCACAAGTAAATCAGAAAGATAAAAATTATAATTAAAAGATGAAAAAAAATCAATAAAAATAAAAAAAATAACAAAAATTAGTTAAAAAATATTGAAATAAAGGTTTATTTAATTTTGATGATTACAATTGTTAAATACTAAGTTAAGTCTAAAACTATTGTTGAAAATCACATTAAAGTAGGAAAGATGAATTCACACTTGCTAGGTTTAAAACAGTCCTAAACAAGGTTGTTCTAAGTTAGAAATCATTTTCATAAATTGATAAAATGACTTAGAAATACAAAAACTAAATCAATTAGTTCAACATACATAAAGGCAAACAACAGTGATTTTAAAAAGAAGCTTATAAATGTTTAAAGAAAGATTTTAAACTCTCCACAAGTTTTATTCAATGTCATTGTACATACAAGATTGGTAGAAAAGTTAAAACAACTCTTAAACTCAAAATGAAGATTTAACGGATTGAACTAATAAAAAGATAAAGCATAGA
>BRYE01000022.1:11609608-11617108 GCA_030159115.1 Actinidia arguta var. hypoleuca
AATATTATATATGATCTAATCTAAGTTTATTGATTGACAAAAATGTGCATAGGAGTCTCATTTTTTTTGAAATACAAGTGAGTGAGTGATAGGATTGCATCCCATATTTGTTTTATGTCAATTGTGACTTGTGAGGAGAAAGAAAATGAAAAGTAAATTTAGAATTAAGTTTTTCATATTGTCAAAATTTTGTAGATATTGCAGGAACTTCGGCTGATTGAACTTGAAATTCGTTGACCAAAAGGCCAACTTCGGTCGACCGAAGTTGGCAACTGAAATTGCTGAAATTTCAAAAACTTAAAAGGTCACGTATATTTTTACAAGGAATATTAAATTGAGTCTTAAATACCTCTCTCTCTTAAAAACCCATCTATTATTCTCTTTCTACCTCTCTAAAGAGACTTCAAGCCATTAAATTCTCACAAGAGTTTCACCAAATTAGTGCTTTTCAATTTCCAAACTACTGGATTCATCTGATCTTTAAAAGTTCTGTTGACAAATCTCAGGAACTCTGTCGACTGAATTCAAAACTTTGGTCGACTGAAGTTGCAAAAGAAGCGGCAAAAGAGGAAGAGATAGAGTTTTGAAATAACTCAAACTCTTCAACCTCAAAACTCTGAGACTATTAAGATTTACATCGGAATTCTAGGGGTCTTCAATATCTTTTCCTTTACTATATATATAGCCCTATATCTATCTCTATCTGTCATACCTTCAAATCCATCAAACCCTGTATCAAAATTCTCAAAGTTATTAATCCAAGGTCCATGCGAGAACCAAGAATGCCTCAAATGATTCAAGGGGGCGAGGATACCAATCCTGAACCTCAAGTTCAAACCATGGCTGTTCAAGAACATAAAAATGCAAAAACGTGGCTATCTAAGTTCTAGGAAAGGCCAATCATCACAGGAAGGGAATTTAAGAGAAATTTCCCTCTCAAGTACTATAGGAAGATGTTGGCACCAATGGAAGCACTAGGATGGGATGGAGTGCGATCTCTTCCAATGGATGTGTACTCAAACTTGATAAGGTTTTTCTACTACAACTTAGAAGTAGGAAACCTATATAATATTGAGTACACAATTGACTCAAGAGTTAAAAGAAAAAATGTAGTACTTCACCCCACGGTCTTATCTGAGATATCAGGGATTGCTAATACTGAGGATTGTATTTTTATTAACAAGCCAAGCTAGCTTGAAAACTACGTAGGGTGAAAATATATGAATGACGTGATCTCCATAAATGGAGCAATAGGAGCCACACAAATCAAAGAATTGAAAAAGGAATATAGACTATTCCATAGGTACATCGCTTACAACATAATTCCCAAGAAAGGACACTACAATCAAGTGACAACCATGGAAAATTTTATTATATATAAAGTTACGATGGAAGAGCCTATTAACCTGAACTACATAATTTTGAAAGAGATGGCTGATGTGAGAAACCATAGTAGCCAAGCCTTATCCTTTGGTGCTCTCTTAACCAAGATTTTCAAACACTTTAGAGTCAAGTTTAGTAACCAACACAATCAATTCATAGATGGAGGTTTTTCCTAAGAAACCATAAAAGGGGAATACGTGTGGACTCCTCCGAAGAGGAAGAAGAAGAAGAAGAAGAAGAAGAAGACGAGGAAATGAGCCACCGTGATATGGAAGTTGAAGGAAACTTTGAGGACCCTCCACCACAAACTGAGGAAACTCACGAGGAACCAAGAACTTAAGTTTTCCAACTCCAATTGCAAGAAGGGGAAACGATGCAGGGAGAGCATCCGATGCAAGAATGGCAACTTTCACAAGAAGGGCCTTCATCACAGAAGAACCTTCGACATGGTTCCTTGAATACTTTGGAAAGCTCAATGAAACTATGGAACGAATGGAGCAGTGCCACGAGCAGCAAGCAAAATTCTTTGAGCAAATACAGCAGCGCCAAGAGAAGCAAGAAAATTACATCGAGAGGCTTGGTGATTTGAACGAGAACTTATATAAGCATAAAAAATTGGTAGAAAAGTTAAAACAACTCTTAAACTCAAAATGAAGATTTAACGGATTGAACTAATAAAAAGATAAAGCATAGATTGCTGTTGTCACAAGTTCGGTCGACCAAACTTGTCGATCAAAGGCTGGTGAGGCACAACCGAATTGCAACAAGACAACTCTTTGATCACTGAAAACATAGTGAAGCCACGACCGAAGTTCACATTCAGTCAATCAAAGTTAAAGGATGCACAACCGAAAGTGAAAACGAGAACAAGAATGCTTATTGAAATAGTTTAGACACAATCGACGTTTACATTCGGTTGACTGAAGTGTCGATCGAAGTATGTTAAAGCCAAAATAGAGCAGCAGAGTGCTTTATGGAATTGAAGAACAATGGCGACCGAAGTTCAAATTCGGTTGACAGAAAGTGGAAAAACCCTCGATCGAATGTCTAAAATCCTCAGCAACCAGATTATGCAAGCCCCTGGAATTCTAGTGCAGTAATGACCTAAGTTGTCGACCGAAGTTTGAAAGTTTGATCTTGCACGTCCAAATCAAAGATCCAATGGCTGTGATTCAATCAGAACGGCTAGATGAGAAGCATTAAATGCTGCAACTACTCTAATCAGTTTTTGGGCTTATAAAATTAACTTTGGGGTAGTTGAAAGGATATTGAAGTGCCTTAAATTTATACACTCACTTGTATTCAATACTTCAATCCCTTTATCATTCATTGTGAGCTTCATTTGTATAAAAATCAAGAGAGCTAGATCACTCTAGATAAGAGAGCTTCATTGCTTATATTTGATATAGAGTTGTTGAGCTAAGAGTTATTTCAACGATTATATATTGTGGAGATGATTACTATAAGTGATTGAAAAATTCCCAAGAGAGAAAGTCTCTTGCACATTAGAAGTGTTCTAGTTTTTGTAAATGTTATCAAGCACGCGCAAGTTTGAAGATATTAAATTTCCAAGGAGAAGCTTGGAGAGTGGACGTAGGCCAAGATTCGCCGAACCACTATAAATCGTTTGTACTCTTTTCTTTACTCTCCTTTACATTGCTCATATATTTGCTTGAACTAAGGGTGCACTGTTATTATAGTTATTAAAAAAAAATTTAATTGGTCATTAATTCTAGCAAACCTATTTCACTCACCCCTCATAATTTCTATTCTAGCTAACAAAAGCACAAGTCAAACATGCCGGGAATGGACCCTGAGGAGAGCGGTTGGGGACGACTGATACTCTAAATCTTTTAAATCCTGTGTTGGTCCATCCAAACAAGAACTTATTAGTGCTTTTTCAAATCATATGATAATTTGACAATTGGGTTTAAACATGAAATATTGCCCGCACACGTGAAGGCAAGAACGAGTATGTACAGCCTTTTTCCGTAACCTATAATAGAGCGAGTGAAAGTCCCCGTCGTTTAAAAGGACGGACATGATTTAATAAATTAACTTATTGAATTTTCCTTTTTGATGTGGAATAAAGAGGCAAACCAACGTTGATTAATTTGAATGGAATAATAGTATCAAAAGGAAAATTTTGAGAATAGGGACTTAATTATTATTTTAATTGAGGGGTAACAAACATATGTATTAATTATTATTTTTTTTTATAAAAGGCGTTAGGGGTGAATATCGATATGGGTAACTTGGTCTGGTCTAATAAATCCTTAAAACTGAATGATTTTGATCTAATATTTTAGTGGATTGAAACCGACCAAAATTGATGTTAGACCGATTGTTTTCGGGCTATTTTATTTTGGGCTTGACTTGAGTTCAAAGGCTGGCTGTGGCTGTTAGGGTGGCTGTGGCTTGACTCAGTCCAATATGAATTATATTGGTGTTAGTTATGAATTATTATGAGTCTTGTTATGAATTATGGTGAGATTCACATATTAATTATAATAGTAAGATTCAACTAATCATGTTTTGTCATTATTTTTATGAATCTTGTGGGTACTAATAAATTTTATGAATAATTTTCATAAAATTTATGAATTTATGTGACCGTTGTTATGAGAGTTATGGCTAACTTCAAGAATTTATTTTATGAACTTGCTTGTTATGAATTTGATGGATATGTTAGCTCGTTTTTATGAATTTTTGCAATTAGTTTATGAAAGTTCTTTGGCTACTATTCGGACACCATTACAAAATTTTATGGATTAATTATGAATTTTTAAATAAATTCATGAGAGTTTGTCATTATTTTTGGTTGACCTGCTAATTTATTAGTTACCGATCAACATTGATGACGTGACACATTCTCGACCACACATTGAGTGCAAATAATATTTTTTTTTGGTCGGTGTGTATTCAAACTTTTCTCTATGTCTAGAGAACTACATATTAGTTAAAGGCGATCAAATCTTAAAAAATTAATAGAAAACTTTATAAAATTAAATTTAATAGTTCATAATTTTTTTATTCAATTGGATGATAGTTGTACCTAGAGATGGAGCAAAGGGAGAGCAGTTGCAATTCAATTTTTTTTAAAAAAACCTTATTTTTATAATAATATTAGTTATTAATATTATAAAATTCTATGAGTTTGGAAGTTGAAAATTAATATTATATTTAATGTATAAATTATAAATTTTATATTTTAATTATATGTACCTTATTCTAAAGTTTGAAGCATGCATTGTGCCAATTTTATCACTTTCTATTTAGTTGGAATTCCTCCAATGTAATAACTTCTATTGTCTTCAATGGTGAGGTGATGTGGCACTTATTAGTAAAAGGGATCAGCTTCTAAGCAGTCTAGTTTTTAGAACGCTGAGGTGTAATTCAAGTATTTTGGATTTTATTTTAAGTCAATTTTGATGATTAAAATCGTTTATATTATAGATTTTGTCGTGAAAATGATATAAAAAATTATGTTGATTGGATATAAATTATTATCCATTCAGTACTATTTTATAACTTAATAAATTAGTATTGCACGCATAGTATACATATTTATCTTGATATAAATTGATATTGATCGACTATTGATTGATATCCGATCAATTTGATTTTTTACAATATTAAATTACTCGATGAGATATATAATATGAACAATTTTGATCATCAAAATGGATCCCAAATGGTATTCAAAATACTTAAACTGCAACTATGTAGTCTAGTTTAGAGAAGTTTGGTCACAAAAAAAAAGCACTGTTGTAGTTATAGAATTTGAACTCATTTTTTTTCTTCTTCAGAATTCAAATGAATGGTTTAGATTCACTTATTTATATGAGATTTATACATTCAAGTAAATTTGAATAACTTATTTTAATGATGATTTTTATTAGTCCAAATTCTAAGAGAGTAGTATTTCCTTAAAAAAAAAATGGTGAGGTCATGTGGCAAGCAAATTTGGTCAATGCCGTGAAAAAGTTCAGTAATGAATAAAGAAAGAGAATCTAGGGAGAGAGGGGCGCATGAAATTGCCCATCAACCTCCTTGACTTGTAATTGACTGACTTGCCAATTGCAACTTGCAAATGCCTTTGTTTTCCTTCTATTCCCTTTGTATGTGAAATCATAGAATTACACATGTTTGTACGTATGACCAGAGATTTATCTTAATCGTCTTTAATCAAACCACATGTATCCACTTTCATCACCCTCTCTTTCTCACTTGTGTTCGCACCCAATTGGGTCAATTATCCCCATCAAAAATAAAATTTTATAAGTAATTACTCTCCCGAATTATTCACATTTTTCAATTTATCCCTTTAAAGTAAAACAAAACTACAAGAAACCACCTTCCACCTCTAGAAATGGAACTGATCCCTACACCTTTAATGGAAATAACACAATTACTATCTTAACCCCTAATTTACTAGGTCGGCAAAAGAAGATTTTATCGTGTCGAAGGGGTAAGAGAGATAAAGAGGACGGAGGGAGTGAAATAGATCTAGAAGGAGAAGAGGGCTTTGAACCGTTCTGATTTTTTGGAAAGCGACTTGTTTTTTGATATATAGGGAGAAGGGAACACAAAATGTTATCTATTTAAGGAATGCTTAACATTAAGGGGTAAAAAGTACATTAATTACCATAAAAGCTTATAAAAGTCCGTATAAATACTTTGAGAAAAGTGTTTTATCCATCACTAAGTGGACGGCAATTAATAAAATCATAATTTTTTTTTAAATATCCGTGTAAATACTTTAAAATATGTAAAATATTCATTAAGATCTGAGAAAAGTGTGTTTTATCCATCACTCAATGGATAGAAGTTAATAAAACCGTATGAATATATATTTATATCCATAACTAGGAGGGATATTGCGGGGATATATCTTATTTATTTATTGTTCTTGTGCAATATACACGATACTTTCATGCTACTTTTGCGACCGTCAAAAAAAATTTAAAAATTTATTGTGGGTCTCGTCTGACGGCTTTGGGGGTATTAATTAAATAGTACTGTATAAGTCACACCCACACACTAGGTTGAAGCATTCTTCTGGCAAACGAACTGAGAACTGGGGTATACATGTGGGGGTTGTCAACGACTGCTTTATTTATTGCATTTTGACCATTGTTGTCACTTTAATTGGCTGGATTAACAATGAAGAGTGAGGCTGGTGAAAGGATATATAATTCCATAGTATGAATAATTTGATCGGAATAATAGTGAGGAGTTATTAGTACGACCTCTTTCCCAAGTAATTTATATCCTATATTTTGTGAGACTCGTAGTCTTACGTACCGGAGATGTATATCTCGTCACTAATTATTGTATTCAAACTCTGAATATTTGGTTCTATAAGATTGTGGTTTATTCATAGTAAGAGTGATTTGTTTCATGTACCAACTTGGAACGGTCTCCCCGTTAAAAAAAAAAAATTGTTTTGTGCGCTGGACACACTAATAATCCCCCTCTTTTTTAGCTACCCATAAATCTGTTCAGGGCATACGCGAAATTTATAAGTGGGACATAAATAGGGTAAATTTCATTGGTAGACAAATAGGGTAAATTTCATTGGTAGTCACTATCACCGACGACGAATTCTGTTGATAAAGTGATTCACCTCCGTGATAAACTCCGTGTGTTAGCGAGATAAGGTTGAGAGCGCGTCACGGATGGCAACAATGTCATGGGCCTAACGCTTCACAATGAGATCAACCCGCTCATGCACCAAAACAATGCGCTTGATCAAATCTATATGAATCATATTCATGTGCGTGAATAGAGCAGCAATGGCATCAGCAATTTTGGAATCAGAAGTAGCAGTCGAGACAGTAGCAAGTGCAGCAGGTGGAGGAGCAGTAGAGGTAGACGAAATATCAATGGCAGCAGGAGGAGGTACCTCATTTTCTGAAGGATCAAGGTCCATAACATAGGACCGAAGCTAAGACGGAGGAGGAGCAACTCCGAGGTGCGCATTACTCATATATGCTCGTGAAGAATTATCTAATGATGCCTCAAGGATGAGATTGAACATCAAACGACTCACATCGACTGGCAGATTGGAGGCTATGGCATGCATGAATCGTGCACGAGTCTCGTCAATCTCAT
>BRYE01000022.1:11627108-11632108 GCA_030159115.1 Actinidia arguta var. hypoleuca
ACTAAGGCATAGTATACGTATAAGTGTTCGCTACGCAATTTATACCTAAATAACCTCTGCACTTAAACAAACTCTTGTTATAGTTCTTTATTTAAGTAACATTAACTTTTCACCTTAATTATATAGGTGTGTGCTTTGTAAGGAAGGTGGAATGTTGGAGGTTTAAGCAATTGTTATGGATACTACAAAGAGTGCTTCTATAAATGCTCCCAAAGGAACATGGGATTAGTTGTGAGAGTTTTGATGTGGCAATTTTTTGTAATTTTGTTTTACAAATTTTAAAACATAATGAATTTTGTTGTCCATTATATTTTTTTATTTTTTAATAAAAAAATATATTTTTACAACTTCTCAATGAGTTATCAAAGAAGATCCATATCGAATATGAAATTATGACAATATAAAAAATAATTTTTTTTTTTGCTAATTGGGTTCTAGGTGAGGTAAAGTGATAAATTTATCAATCCCTACAAAAAAATATATAAAAAATTATTAAATATGTGAGATTAATATGTTTAATTGATAGAGTGATAAATTTATCATCTTGCACCCCATATATTTAGTGAAAATAATAAATTTATTATTCATAATGCATTTTTATTTTTAGTTAAAAGTGAAAATTTTACTATTCAAAGATGAGAAAATTTTACGTATATAGCATATGTTTATAATTTTAGTTCTTTAAGATACCTACTATGTGATATATACGTAAAAATTGTATACTTATTTATTAAAATATGGAGATGCTTCAAAAATAGATTGTTTATTAGAATCTAAAATATTACAAACTGATAATACAGAATAAAAATTTTATCATTTTTATCATTCAACAAAGACATCATGAAAAATGTTAATTTCATAAGGTAAGACTTCATGAAAAATGTTAATTTCGTAAGGTATGCTCATATTTTTTACTTGTTTGACACATGTATGGAAAAAATATAGAGAGAGTTTGTATATTTATTTTAAAAAGTATGACGATGTTTATAGTAATAGTTTGTATATCAAAATAAGCAATGTCACAATTTGATAAATTTGAGTGAAATGAAAAAAAATATCATAGTAGTGTAAAAAACTTGATCATCATTTTATACTTTCATAAAATTATATATATTCTTTTATTTTTGGAGTGCGATATTAACATCGAAGGCTTTGAAATGGAGAGATCGGTAATATTTTTTTTTTTTTTAATTTTAGAGTCATTAACTTACACTTCTTAGCCATACTTGATGCTATGCTATAAAGAGAAACATTAATACAGAAAAAAGTAACCGTTGTTTAACAAATACCAATTCCTACTGACTGGTCAGGGCCTGAGGGTTGGGTCTAGGGTTCTAGTTCTATTCTTGACCAATAAATTTTATTCTGGATGTGTCGCGAGTTTTCAAGGGTTATTCTGAAATAAAAATGACTAGAGGACTTGCACAGGTTTTTTCTAATGAGAGGATTTTTTTTTAATCAATATAAATCTAGTGCATGAGAGCTTGGTCTAAATACTTTTAAATTAAATTCTTAAAACTTAAACAAATAAATTGAGACGGAATAAATAATATATATTTTATTTCACGATGTTATATAAGAAAAGAATTCGTGGAGGTGAAAGTTTTTATTTTCTGACTTTATAAAATTGTTGAACGACATTATTGACTTTGAATGAGATTACTTCTCATTTTAAATTTTATAATTAAACATTAGGGAAAATTTAACTTTGTTCCCTTGTCGTTTGGGTAATATGCGAATAATCCTCATCGTGTTTAGAAATCACCACATAACATCCTCTACGGATCAAAGTGCTTCTTTAACTGCCATTAATGGCAGCTGTAAATATACATGAATCCTGTCGTCTCCTTCCCTTAATTTAATGCACTAAATCCACACCATGGAAGTATTACGAAATCTCTCCTTGACGCACAATTTATGGAATCTCCACCTACATATACGTAGTTATATATTAATATATTCAACTATATCTGTTGATTTCAACCCACATCTTTGGGTCCATACTCAATTGGCCTACATGGAGTGTTCACGTGGGAGGAGAACTATCAAGTTAATTAGAATTCTTAACAGGATTATAAATCTTGAGTTAGTTTTTTGGCTAGAATTGGTTTTCCCTTTGTCTATAAAAGAGAGGGTAGAGCTATGAGACTGATATGCAGAGAGATGTGATAGAAAAGAGATGCAAGACAAAGAGAGAAGTGATAGAGGTGAGTGGAATGTGATTCTCTTTCCTTTATATTCTTTGGTAATTTTCTTTGTTCGGTTTGATTAGTAGATTATTGATTACTCTCCATGAACGTAGGTACCATTGGACGAATCACGTAAATTTTTATTTTATTATGTGTGTAATTGATCTGCATAGTAGAGGGTAAAAAGAGAGTTTTTATCCAACAATATCATCACCAATTTTTTCTCCTTCCTACATATATTTTTTTGTGGGTTACAAAGGACTTGACAAAGTTAATAAGTAGAAAGTGGGGGAGGGAAAAAGTAAACTTTTAATTTAGATTGTTCGAAGAACATAATCCAAAAGCCAAAGAATTTTTTTCATTTTGCTCATTTAGAATAACAGTTTGTAATCTATACGATAATTAAGCAAGCTAATAATGTCATGAAATGAGATTCAAGATTAATTATCAAGAATTGTTTTGGTTCAATTTCAACCTCAAAAGATATTTTGTGTTGCATATATATGTATATATAGATATATGATTATTTGTATGATGATATATTTTGTGTTGTGTGTGTGTGCGCGCGTGTATATATATATATATATAATGATTTAATGATGTTGGGGTAGAGAGAGAGAGGAGGGAAGGCAATAGCGGAGAGAGACACAAGGAGAGAGAAATGACAGTGAGAGGAAGAAAGTGAATTGCATTTTTCAAAAATTATATAAGTTTATTTTGTATTTAAAAATTGGTTCACTCTCCATAATAGGCTAACGAGTTGTACCTCCTGTTAATTTGACTGGAAAATTTGACAAAGCATTTCAGTTCACAAATTGCATGGGGTTATGTGGTAATAAATAAACTTAATAGAAGTAATCCGCACATGGCCTATACCCTAGGGGGCAAAGTGAAATTTGTCCTAAACATTATAGGTTATCAACATGCGGAAACAGGATACGCGTACTTCCAAAATGTGATCACGAAAGCATATATATATATATATATCAAAATATGCGTATTGGTTTGGAGGTTTGAAGAATTCTTTTGTTTTTCTTCCCTTCAAAATTAGTCTCTTTCATGTTAAAAATTAGCAATCTTTGTTTTGCACATTGTAACAACCTTCTAAATATTTCTTTAATTTCCAATACTAATCTAAAAAATTTGTGTTGAACAAAGGTCCAAATTAACATTACTTTCCTCAGTCAATAAAGGAAAGTTTAAAATGTCAACTGAATTGCATTATTCTAATTGTTTTATTGCGTAAGAAAGTATAACATACAAAATTTAATCTCAAAGCTTTAATTAGCAAGTTGAGTTCAATTCCTACCAAGTGTTTGATCCCCCACTCCCCCCACCCCCCACCGGATGCAGTGCGGAAGCGTGAAAAAAGAAAAGAATAAAAAAAAAATGAAAAAAGGATAAACGATTTTGAATCCGTTGATTCTACGAATGCCGGAAACGAAATCCCTCTCTAAACCCGTTGATTCACACAGAATATCGAAAATAAAGGCTCTCTAAACCCGTTGATTCACAAAGAATACCGGAAATAAAGGTATCAAACACTTTGTTGATTCCGAAGAATGCCAAAGAATTTGGAAGAAGAAAAAAAAGAACACTCTTTTTTAATCACTTAATTTTTTATTAATCAATCAACTCTTTTTTATAAATAAGATTACATGCTTATTTATAATAGAAAGAAAATTAGAATTCTAAACCTACTAAAATACTACTATTTTATAACTATTAAAATCTAATCTAATCTAATCTGATAACTAATAAAACCTAAAATAAAACTTCTAATATAATAAAAATTTCTAATTAAATAAATTCTAATTAATTTAAAATAAAAAGATAATTAATTATAAAATTATAAAATACAAGAATTAATAAATAATAACGTGAACCCAACCCAAACCCAAGGCTTATGTTTGGCCAGGATAATTATACGTTAGTGGAGATACAAAAGTTCATTACCAACCAAAGAAACAAAAGAAGTCCAAAACGAATAGTAATAATTATCACAAATACTACAATTCCCAAAAGAAGAAGATAAGACCATGTTGGGTCTAGAATTTCTCCAGTAGATATTGGCAATTGTGTGTGACAAAACATATTTTGTGTTTACTCTTTATTTTATTTTACCAACAGAGTGTTTGAGACTTTTTTAGTCTGTGAATTCACCACAAAATAGAGAATCTGTGATGTTTTGGGTTCAATATGAAGGTTCAAGAAATATCATGACCTAAACTTGAAGACAAGCAACTGAAGGAGCTGAAAGTACAATTTAGTGGCAGACTGACCATCAGGCGGATGTCAATCTATTGCCGATAAGTTGATTCTGATGTGGTACGCCCGAGTCCCCGACTGATGCTTGGGCGGTTGTCAAGCGGACCGCTTTATTCCCTTTTTGCGATCGACAATGTTTTGAAAGTTTTTAAAGGGTCAAAGTTGAAAGAAGGTTTTATATATAGAGAGAAGATGTCTCTATAATCTAGCGCAATGTATATATGAGATTGAAGAGAGGGTTTTATGAACTTAAGAGTTTCTGAAGAAGATCATTGATCCATGTGCTTCACAATATCTTTCAAGGGTGTTCATTAAAACATTCGTTCTTGAAGTTGAAGACTTATGTCTGGACTCGAAAACAAGAGCGTGTTGATCAGGAAAATTCCAAGTTGTTTGTAGTGATCGGGTTGAGGAGGAGATTGGCGATGGTAGCAGTCAATGAGGATTGGCTGTGAGGAAACTCTTGTATTCGCTTAATATTTTTATAATGCATTTTTCTCGGACTTTCGTTCGGTGATTTTTTCGCAACTTTGAAGTTTTTTA
>BRYE01000022.1:11657108-11664608 GCA_030159115.1 Actinidia arguta var. hypoleuca
ATTATTGTTCGCTGAGTACATATTTGAACCCTAGAAACTTTGGTGAAGTTTGGGGTTAGTTTGGGGTTGGAGAGATTGAACAAGGAGAGACCATTTTTGAGCCAAGAAAAGTTCTGGACGTTCTAATGCCAGGAGTGGACGTTTGAATGCCCGATGTTCGAACACTGCCAAGGCCATTCGAATGGTAAGTTCAGTCTCTGAACGTTCAAACGCCAGGGGTGAATGTTCTAATGCCAAGACCTTTTTTGCATTAAATAAGTCTCTGGATGTTTGAATGCAAGGGGTGGACGTTTGAACGCCCAGGCCTGTGACGCATAGATTATCTCTAGACGCTCGAATGCTAGGAAAGTCGTTCGACCGCCAGGCCAATTTTTAGATTATTTGGCCTTTTTCATTTAGGACATTGAGGTGTTTTGATGAATGGTTAGTTTGGGACCTTAGACCTATTCTTAAGGATGTTGTCCTAGAGCGGGTGTACCTTTAGTCGAATCATAAGAGTTTGAAATATCTTTTCACCCAAAAGGAGTTGAATATGAGACAGCGAAGATGGCTTGAGTTGATTAAAGATTATGACATTCTCATTTAGTATCATCTGGCCAAGGCAAACGTTGTAGCTGACGCCTTAAGTCAAAAATCAACTACCAATCTAGCATGCCTTGTTACGTCCCAACGACATTTGTTCATCGAATTGGAGAGAGCAAAAATTAAAGTTGTTGCACCGGACACCAACATGATGGTTGCTACCATGATCACCCAACCGGCATTGATAAAAGTTGTAAAGCAACGACAACCAGAAGACCCATACTTGTGGAAGATTTATGAGGAGATGAAGGTGAATCTGAAGCCTGACTTCATCTTACGAAATGGAGCTCTTGAGTTTCGAGATCGTTTGTGTGTTCCAAACATACCCGAGATCATGAGATAAGTTTTGAAGGAAACTCACAATACAAAGTTCACGATGCATTTGGGAGGAATAAAGATGTACCGAGACTTAAAAGAAACATTTTGGTAGCTGGGAATGAAAAAAGAGATAGCCGAGTTTGTGTCATGATTCTTACAATGCCAACAAGTCAAGGCAGAGCACCAAAAGCCGACGGGAGTACTATAATCTCTACCAATACCAGAATGGAAATGAGACCACATCACTATGGATTTCGTTGTCAGACTACTGAACTAGCTATGAGGTTGTAATGCCTTTGGGTCATTATGGATCGCCTCACTAAGTCAACACACTTCTTACACGTAAAGACTACATTTTCTTTATCGAAGTACCAACCCTCTACATTGAAAAGATTTTATAGTTTCACGGTACACCAGTTTCGATAGTGTCGAATCGAGATCCGAGATTTGTGTCTAAATTTTGGAAAAGTTTGCAAATGGCTTTAGGTATTGAATTGAACTTTAGCACTATTTTTGGCAATCAAAAAGGACCATCCAGACTCTACAAAACATGTTACGGCTATGTGTGCTTGACTTCAAAGGAAATTGGTGCGCATACTTGCCACTTGTAGAGTTCGCCTATAGTAACAATTTTCATGCAAGTATCGGAATGGCACCCTATGAAGCGCTCTATAGAAGGAAATATAGATCTCCCATTTGTAGGACCGAAATTGGAGAACAACAAATTTTGGGGATTGAGATTGTTCAATTGACCATCGACAAGATCAAAGTGATTCAATAAAGACTTCAAATAGCCCAGAGTTGCCAAAATAGATATACGGACGTTCGAAGATGAGATTTAGAGTTCAAGAAAGAGGACCGTGTGTTCTTGAAGGTATCTTCTTCCAAGGGAATAAATTATTTTGGAAAAAAAGAGAAGTTAAAACCAAGATACATCAGACCGTTTAAAATTCTTCAACGAGTTGGAACCGTTGCCTATCGTATAGATTTTCCATCGGAACTATCACACGTTCATGATGTCTTTCACGTTTTGATGCTACGGAAATATATTCACGCCCCATGCATATGATTAACCACTATCCCTAAGATGTGAGTGAAGACTTAAGGTACATCGAAAAATCAATTGACATTTTGGATCGTTGCGATAAAGTTCTTAGAAGCAAAGTCATTCCATTAGTGCAAGTCTTATGGCAGAATCACACGTAGGAAGAGTCTACTTGGGAACGCGAAGACGAAATTTGGGAATGCAATCCCTTTTTGTTTGAATGACAGCTTTTGTCAAGTTTGGGGACCAAACTTTTAAGGGGGAAAGGATGTAGTACTTCAAACCTATAATTTTTTCTTATTTAGGAAAATTATGATTTTTTATTTATTTTAATTTTAATATAGGTTATTATTATTTTAGGATCAATCAATCGAAAGTTAGGTTATAACTAAAATTCTTGGAGGAGGGCACATGAGATTATTTTTCATGTGTTTCTCAAGTTATACACACATACACTACACACCACAAACACACCCACATAGAGAGAGAGAGGAAGGAGAAAAAGAGAAAGAAGAAGAAGATGAAAAAAGCCTTAAGAGATCAAACTCAAGCTAAAGGAAGCCAATTGAAAGTTAGGTTGTAACTAACATTCTTGGAAGAGGGCACGTGGGATTATTTTTCATGTGTATCTCAAGTTATAAACACATACACTTCATACCACAAACACACCCACGTAAAGAGAGAGAGACAAAGAGAGAGAGAGAAAAAGAAGAAGAGGAAGAAGAGAATAAGGATAAGAAAGCCTTGAGAGATCAAACCCAAGCTAAAGGAACCCATTAGAAGCTCCATCAAACTTAAAGAGAGGTGAGAAACTTAGCTTTGTATATGTATATATATGTTGTATGTATACATTGGGAAAAGGTTTGAAATTTTTATTTTGATGCACCTAAAAGAGTTTAGATTTGTGTTGGAGGACTCCTTTGAGTCCCAATTTGTTAAATATTAGAGCTTGAAGCTCCACATTGATAGATTGGAGAGTTGAGATGAAAATCTCCAAATTTAGAAATGTTAGGGCTTTTAAGAGTAAAGCTTAGATCCCTTTTATTTCATTGCTTATTTTCTCTCTATTTTGATTTATGTTGTCCCTTGAGTATATATTTGAACCCTAGAAATTTTGGTAAAGTTTGGTGTTGGTTTGGTATTTGGAGAGCTTGAACAAGGAGAGACCATTTTTGAGCTAAGAAAAGTTCTGGACGTTCGAATGCCAGGAGTGGACGTTTGAACGGTAAGTTAAGTCTTTGGACATTCGAACGCCAAGACATGTTTTGCATCAGATAAGTCTCTAGATGTTCGAACGCCAGGGGTGGACGTTTGAACGCCCAGGCTTATGACGTATAGATTGTCTCTAGACGTTCGAATGCTAGGAAAGCCGTACGAATGCTAGGCTAATTTTTAGACTATTTGCCCTTTTTCCTTTAGGACATTGAGGTTTTTTGATGAATGGTTAGTTTGGGAAATTGGACCTATTCCTAAGGAGGTTGTCCTAGAGCGAGTGTACCTTTAGTCAAATCGAGAGTTCCGTAGTAGTTTTGATTCTTTTATTCTCATATTATTGAGCATAGTATTGACGTTTCTGTACCTTACATGTAGGAACACATTGCTTAGCACCTATTCAAGGCAATCGAGGTGAGTAACATGATGCCATGAACAAAATCTATGTAATTTCAAAATAATTTCAATACAAATCATTTACATGCAATGTTTTCATGTTTTCAATACATAAATGAATATATTGTGTTATAGCTGCCATGTCTTCTAAATGCATATTATGAAATGAATACCATGGATTGACGCTATGACATGAAAGAAAAGTATATTCAATGTATAGTGTCAACTTAGGGTCTTCTCGCGGCAAGACCTTAATCTATCCCAATAGTTCTACGATAGGGGACGTGAAATAAACTATCTATCTTAGGAGATGTCTCTGGCCTAAAGAGTCCCAGTGTGACCTATATGGTTACTATGTTGTGTGACCGAAAGGTTACTAGCAGAGTTGTTGCACTTTTTGTACTATAGTACTTACAACTTTACAGTTATGAAAGATTTCAAGCTATGCTACATTTACGATTATGAAAGATTTCAAACTATGTAACGTTTACAACTATGAAAGATTTCAATCTATGCTACGTTTATGGTTATAAAAGATTTCAAGCTATGCCATGTTACAGTCAAGAAAGTTTCAAGTTTCAGAAAAATGCTATGTTATGCTATGCTTACATGATAGTTTCAAACAAGATATACATGCTATGATAATGATCCATAATATTTTCACGTTCATGTATTATTGTTTTTCAATAAGCGTTTAGCTTATGTTTTCAGAAATAAATTTTCAAGAAGTTAATCCGAGAAGTCATAGAAGGAAGTGATGATGCAGATTTTAGTTTTATGGCCTAAAGGCCTAATATAGTTTTGTTGATAGGCTAGACCCTTTGTTATGTATCCTTAAGTTGACCATGTTATGTATATATTCAAAGTTGGCTCTAATATATATAAAAGAAAAAGAACTTAGGCAAAACTTTGTATGTAATCCACACTTTATAATTTTCAGTTATTATAACGTTTCCGCAACTAATTATTATTATAGATGATTATGCACAGGTGTTCAACCAGTTTAATGTAAGTCAGCCTCAGGTAGCTAGGCTGTCGACTGATCATGTGCCTTCGATCCGCATAGGCCGGGTTGTGGGATGTGATAGCAACAACCGGTAGTTGTTGCGCCCAAGTATTGTGGATGAAACATCAATTAGAAGATTTTGGGATTTTTCTTGATCACATACCCATTAGATGCAACAATACTAGTGCTATTAACTTAATTAAAAATTCTATTCAGCACTCTCGCACAAAACATATTGAAAGTAGTTATCACTTTATAAAAGATAACGTGCAAAAAGGTAACATTGAACTTGATTTTGTGAGCACAGAAAAACAATTAGCTGATTTTTTCACAAAACCTTTAAGTGAGGATAGGTTTTTCATGATTAGAAGATAATTGAGAATGAGCAATTCTTTGTGTCAATCTTAGGTTAATGATTTAGATGTTAGTGATACTTAATTGTGATCAAATTTGTACAATTTTCATTTATATATCATACCATGCATTTGCACAAACTCTGTAGCCTAAAGTGTCGACACATAGTAATGGAAAGTTTACAATGAATAGGTGTTGACACATTAGAATAAAAAGTTCATGTTAAAATTTTAAGAACCAGCTATCGACACCTAAAGAACATGTGCTGCCACATTAGAATAGAATGTTGAACTTATGAACATGTGTTAAACCTTGTGAACCTTTTGAACCTCAATGTGGTGACACCTTAAGGTCATGTGTTAACACATGAGTCGGGTATATATATATGAACGAGACCTTTTTCTATCATTTTACGTGAACTTTCTCTCTCTATATCACACACTCTCTTTCTAAGTTACCTCCAAATATAAATCGTCACCCACGATCTCCCTAAAATCACTCTCCCAAACTCAATTCTAACTCCAATCAATTGGTTCTAACCTCTCATAACCTCCACAAATCCATCCATGGCACCAAAATTGCAAAATTGAAGAAACCATCACTTGTGTTGGTGGTGTCAACACCCACCCCTGCTAAAAGCCAAAAAAGAAAATCAAGGGGCAATTCGAGCAAGGATAAGGAGAAAAAGAAGAAAAGTGAGAAAGAATCAACCTCCATTCTAGCCTTAGAGCGAAATGAGCTCTATTTCGATGAAGACAAATCACAAGAGAGGTATAATATCGATTTTTCTCTTCAAAAAGTTTCAAATGGTATATAGGTGGACTACAATTTTTTTGATTCTTATAATTTTGAGTTTAGTGTGAAATTGGGTAATATAGGTTGGAAATCTATGACCATAATGAGAGACAATGTGTACCCTGATTTAGTAGCACATTTTTATTCCAATGCCACAAGAGATTATGGACAAATTTCGATTGATAGTTATGTCAAAGGAGTTTTTTTCATGTTGGATCGATCTGTGATTTGAAAATTTTTAGGAATTGTGGTGGGTGGTGAAATATATAGAGATAACATTACTTGAAAGGAACAATTGAAAATTCATTATGGAGAAGACACGGATGAATGTGTGCAACCAATTGCAAATAACTTGCCTCTCGAGTTGAGGTTAGTACATCATTTTATCTGCATCATTTTTACTCCCAAAATTGAAAAATACAAGTATGTGTCGGAGAAGGAATTGTTCTTTTTATGGGCCTATATTACTGATTCTAAGATTGACTTGCCTTTGTTTATATTGGACCATATGTTCAGAGCCACCATGACCAAAATGAGCTTGCCCTATGAAATTTTTCTGACCAAGGTATTCAAATACTTCAAAATTAACTTGAACAATGAGAAGACGAGAACTCCCAAATCCATTAGTGATGAGTACAATGAGAAAACCCTAAAGAGAATGGAGTATATTTTGAAAAATAACAAGTGGACTCCAAAATCTACAAGAAAATGGGTGAGGAAAGTATTTTAAAGGAAAAAGCTCCATCGGGGAATAATTCTAGACCAAGGAGTGACAACAAAACCTTGATTTATGAGTTTGAAGGGACTAAATTGGAAATGAGCAGTTTTATGGTTCCAGTGTTGGAATTTTTACAAAAATTAAATGGAAAGGCAGACAATACTGCAACAAGGTTGTTGCTTTTGGAAAAGAAAGTCAGATAATTGAAAAAGGATGTGGAATTTTTTAGAATGGGTAAAAGAACAATGGAAGAGGAAGAAGAAGAAAATGAAGAAGAGAAAGCGGATGGGGAAGAAGAAGAAGAATAAAAAAATGAAAAAGAAGGAGACAAGGAGGAAGAAGGTGAGAAGGATGACCAAGAAGGAGAAGAGGGAGATAATGCTGAGCAAGAAGATGAAGAAGAGGATTCATCTGCCATTGAATCTGATGACCCCCCTCTCATTTGCAAAACTGGTTACAAATATGCACTAAGACAAAGGAAAGAAAAGAAATTTTCAAATACCATGGATTCCCCTCTCGTCTCGACTCCATCGCCATCTGCCTCTCCACCTTATGCCTCTCCACGACTTGTTTCTCCACCACCTGCTACATCACGACCTCCCTCTCCTAACTAACATTACTTACACTTTACTTTGATTTTGCAAATTCCTTTTGGGCATGTATGACTATTTTGGACATGTATGATTTTCTTTTGGACATGTATGACTCGTCATGATTTAATATTAGTTGCCTAATTGCTGTCATGGATAATAGTTGTAACTTGTGTTTTATGGTTTCATAGTTATAATTGCTTCATGGATATTATGACTCTATTTTAGTATAATGTTTTTTATGGGTTTCTTGGTCTACATAAATATACTCTCCTTTATATGAGTTGAAATATTTCTTAACTTGAATTGGTTGGTTCTTCTGATGAGTGGATTGACTTATCTTTGTAATGTTTATACTTCTCCTTTTGAGACAAAAATGGGTAGATTATACTCCTTAACGAAGGGGGAGAAGTTTCAGATTATAAATTGGACAACATTGAATAGGGATTGACTCTGTTTGATGGATTGACAAAAAGGGGAAGAA
>BRYE01000022.1:11669608-11672108 GCA_030159115.1 Actinidia arguta var. hypoleuca
CAACATGCCTTGAAAAATTCACTAAGGGACAAAAGGGTTTAGATTTATTACTTGGATCACAACGATGCATTTATGATCGTGCAAAAATTGGATATAATCCATTAGTTAAACAAATATACAAAAATTTATTTGTAAAAACATTGCCTCCTACAACTCATAAACTTACATGTAAATTTTTGTAACATCGATAGTCATACAATATATTCATGTTATATAAAAAAAATATGTTCAAAGGAGATTAAAAACTATGTGGGTCCCTAAAAAATTTGCCTTTAGTATCAAGGACCCAACAAGATTTGGGTATCAAAAATCAATGGTTAATCCTTTTATGTAGGTATGCTTAAATGCAATTTCAAGAAAAGGAAGGTAGTACGTGGATAGCGGATGCTCGCGACACATGACCAGAGATAGATCTATGTTCGCACCTCTATCTCCAAAAGATGGCGAGTATGTAACCTTCAGAGACAATAGCAAAGACAAGATCATTGGTATAACTAATGTTGGTAAACACCCCTTTTCCACTATAGAAAATGTCTTATTTGTTGATGGGTTAAAGCATAATTTACTTAGCATAAGTCAATTATGTGATAGAGAAAATAGAGTTATCTTTGACAAAACCACTTGCACCATAGAAAGCACCAAAGACGACAAAACCTTATTTGTTGGTCAAAGAGTTGGAAACATATATGTCTTTAAAAGTGAAGATGTTACACTAACCAATGGAACTTGTCTATCGACTATGAATGACAATAGTTGGTTATGGCATATATGGCTTGAGCATGCTCACATGAATCTCATTTCTAAACTTGCTAAAAAGAATTTGGTAATTGAGTTACCAAAAATCACTTTTGAAAAAGATAGATTATGTGGATCATGTCAACAAGGAAAATAAACAAAAATATCATTTAAATCTAAAAGTGTTATGAACGGGAATGGATGGTGATGGAGATGGTGAATGTGATAAAAGTTCCCAATTGCGTGTACTATATCTTCGACTTGAAGTGCGAGATATGAGAGGAGTAGCATCGGAATCATTTTTTGAAGAGTCTCCAAGGTCGGCATTGCTGTCATTGCCCTTGTCTTCCTCATCCTTCTCTGCCCCCCTTTGCTCCTACTCTTGTTCTCCTCTTTCTCCCCCTTCTTCTTCCTTGTTTTCCTCTTCACTTTCATTTACTTGCACGGGAGCCTTTCCTTTCCTTACTTCGTTTGACAGATTCCTTATTTTCTTTTCGACAACCACTAGTCGAAAGTCCATATTGTCAATGTTCGTGTGTAACAACTTTATTGACTCAGACATTTGACTCATAAATTCACGCATTTCAACTTCGAACCCTTCTACCTCAACCCCTTCACTTTCCATCTTCTCTTTTTCCTTTGGAGCTATCCCTTTTTTCCATTTTCTTTGATTATTTAAGGGTCGATTCATTTTCTATCAATTCATATCCCATTCTCCTTAAGGTTTTTTCATTATACTCGTCACTTACGGCTTTCGGGATTCTCATCGTTTCATCATCCAAATTTACTCGAAAGAACTTGAGTAGGGCAGGCTAATCTTCTTGATTGTGGCCTTAAATATTTGATCTAATATGAATAGATCCAAATCAATTTTTGAGTTAGTTACATAAGCCCATAAAAAGAATAGTTCCCTGTCAGAAATATACTCAAATTTTCTAGTCTTGGGGATCAAAATTGTGCAAATAAAATGATGGACTAGTCTTAATTCTAAGGGTAATGTGTTTGCTTTGGGTTGGGCGGCTAAACTCACGTTCTCACCATAGATGTCTTTCAACTGAGGTTTTCTTTGTATGCTTTGTCTTCCTATTTCATTTCCTAACCTTATTCCCAAAATTGTTTGAATTATTGATCGATCTAGTGTTATTGAAACACCCTTGACATAGCTTTTTATATCATCACTGTGAAGCCCCCTCGACGCATTGGCATAGAAATAAGCCACTAATTCTGGATATACTTCATCCCTAGTTAGCGTCATGAACATCCATCCTAAATCGTCCATTTTCGAACTAAAAATAAAATTGTGTGCATCAAAGAAATCATAATCTAACCAACGACCGTTAATCACTTTTCTAAATGAAAAATCTAAGTTATACCTTTCTAGGTCTCTGTTCTCTAAAAAATAAAGGGGGTCGCGTTCTTGAGATGCCAATGATTCTCCCCTTTGCTTCTTCCCTTTTTCCTTACCCGTATCTCTCATAGCCTTCTTCTTCTGTCCCTTGGAAGCTTCAGGTGTCGACACCACCAGAGCCTAGCTCTACTTCTTTTTCCTTGAAGATCTGGTTGTTTTTTGAGCCATTTTAAAGGGTGGAGACGAATGGAGATTGAGAAGTTGGTGTTTATAGAGATGAATTGACGGTTTTGAGAGAGAGAATCGAGATCGTGAGCTTGAATCGTGCAAAGTGGAGGGAGTTTTAGAGAGAGTGGAGGGAGTTTAAGAGTTGCGTGAAATGTTTGATTAGGGCTCAGTCCTTTTTATACTTCCGAC
>BRYE01000022.1:11689608-11694608 GCA_030159115.1 Actinidia arguta var. hypoleuca
ACCGTAATCTTCATGAACTTCAACCAGTTATTGATCTTCAATTCCAACGCATCCCAATCCATCTTTTCAATCTACAAGAGCTAAATTTCTCAACTTCAAGCTTATATATACTTTCATCCACAATCGATTTCCATATAATCTTATAAATCGTTACACATTCCTTTCCGTAATCGGAAGATATCATACACTCGGTAATCGATCTCAGATCTGCCATGGCAATGGCAGAAACATCCTCCATTTTCGTGATAGATTCACTTGCAATTCGGATCTCATCTTCCGAACCGTCATCATCGACATCATCCGAGGTACTGGATCGGGTCGAAGACCGTGAAGACTGGGCCAAGACCGACTCTGAATCCAGATGAGCCTGATTCATGGATATGATCTGATAAAACTCCTTCTGAAGCCGCTTCATGGCAATCTCCATCAGGTTATTACCGCGTACGAGTTTTTTAGAGTTGGAATCTTCCATAACTAGTAATTGCATCGATTTTTGCATATCATGGGTGCATTTGATGAAATCTCACGCTTCTTTTCAGTTCTCGTAGAAGAGAGAAGTGACTTTTGCAAAGGACGAAATGTCGGTGTTCCATTTCGTGATCATTGCCTCCGCAATGTACACCTTCTAATTCAACTAGTAGCGTAGAGATAAGAAACTTTGGAATGCAATAGCTAACTATAGTAGGTAAAGCACTAGTGTTTCATCACGTAATATACTTTTTAAATATTTAGACACATATTTTAGTGCTCATTTAACAAAAACTGAAAAAGATAATCTTGATATTTTGACATAGTGGAGAGAACACACAAGAAATTTTTTAATACTCTACATTATGACACGTGATTTGCTAACTCCTCCAGCATCAACTATGGTATCAGAGACAGTTTTTAGTGCAAGTAATCAGCAAATGAAAGAAAGGAGAAGCTCATTAAGCTTGGAGATACTAGAGTGCCAAATTTGTATTAAAGATTGGAATGATACAAAGTACAGAATTCAACACGAGATTATAAAAGAGAATTACATCCTTGAACCTTTTAATAACATGGATCTAGTGGACGACGATGAAGCGACTGAAGATAATATTTAGTCGATTTTATTTTATAAATTTCTACATTATACTTTGTAATCAAAGAATGAGTAATGCAAATGAATGATGGTTAAGTGAGTGACAACCTAATTGGGATATACTTAATTATGGTGATGCTAATCTCAATTTTTAATTTTTTTAACTTTTGATTGTTTTAATTTTTCAATCTATGTATTTGATAAAAAAAAATAATAAATAAAGTTATAACATGCCTGTTGCTTTGTTATGGGTTGTTTAACTTGTTTCATAAAAAAGTAAACCTAAAAAAGAAGAAAAAAAAAAGGCTCAGCGAGGTCCGGACTGGTACTGTAGTAGCCCGCTACTATAGTGGATTAGGCTATTGGGCCGGGTGAGCTATGGCCTAACGGTCTGAGCCAAGTTTGGACCGGTACTGTAGTGGTCTGGACTTAGCCCGACTCATGACCGGTTGGATCCGTTATTGTAGCGGGTCGGGTAAGCTCAATCTGACCCAATTTATAGCTCTAGTACTATGTTTTTTCATAGCTTCTCAACCGCTTGAATTTTGAATTGGGACAGAATGAACGAATGGATATGCAGAATATTAAAAAAATGGGAAAGTCTACACTTACCGAAGACTTTTACCGAATGTTTTACCGAAGACTCAAAACGACGTCGTTTCGAGTAAAAAAAAAAAAAAACTAAAACCAAAATTTGAGACTTATTCAGCCCAGTGAGCCCACTTCAAAGAAGAGAGAGGAGAGAGCTCCGGTGTCCATGGAGGAAGAACACCACCTACTTCAAAGTCGTCCGAATAGAGAGAGAAAGGGAGACGATGAGACCCCGAGGCCAAGCTAGGGCCGTGGAGATTCCTGCGGCGACGATCTAGGAGGTGGAGAGGTGAGGGTTTCGGCGACGGCGACGGCGACGGCGGTGGAGATTCCTGCAGCGGTGATCTGGGAGATGGAGAGGTGGGGGTTTTCAGAGACGGAGATAGTGGTGGCGATGAGGGTGGTGGAGAGGTCGAGGTGGGAAATCAGGGTCAGGGAGAGGACGATGGGGATGTAGGTGCCGAGGTCTCCCACGGCGCCACTAAGCTCCGACCAGATGTTGTTCTTGAGGCGGAGGTTGGTGCCGAGGCGGTGGCGCCACCGTTGATCTTCGAGGAGAGGGGTGGGGTGGTGGGTGGTGTTCTTCCTCCATGGACGCCGAGCTTTCTCTCTTTCTCTTCTTTAAGTGGGCTGAATAGGTCCCTAATTTTGGTTTTAATTTTTTTTTTTTTTTATACTTGAAACGACGTCGTTTCGAGTCTTCGGTAAAACTTTCGGTAAAAGTGCTCGGTAAGTGTAGACTTTCCCTAAAAAAATAGATTTTTTGTTTTGCTTTGTTTTGAATGAATTTAATTGAACAAATCAGGCATGACGTAAACATTTTTATGGTGTCCATATACTCCTATTATTAAAATAAATCCAATGGTTCCATAGAACACAAGAAACAACTAAGCGTGCCATAATCCTGGGAAGTCAAACATTGGACTACATAATTATGGTAAATAGTTTTATGACAACGTAATTAGAATCATAATCATTCTTGTCGGGTTTAGTTTTGGGGGCAAATTTCATATCAGCGAAAGTATAGCATAGATATATTAAATAATAGAAAACTCCACAACATTAAATTATATGTTTTGCATGTTGGAGAAAGAAAATAGTTAATTTCTTTCTTAGGTCTGTCAACACGCGGTGCAAGTTTTTTTTTTAATAATTTTTTTGAATATGGACGGAAAAAAGTCAGGTGGCAATTAATTAAACGACAGAACACTCAAACAACCATTTATTATTTTTATTATCATCGTATTATTTTGGGTTTGTATTGAGATAACGTGTTATATCAAAAAATTGTTAGGTTTACAAAGACATTTTTTTAGTTAACAAAGACATTAACATTTTTCTTTCTGGAAGTGAAATTTCATCAATCTAATCTCCAATATATGAAATAATAATTTACAAAAATATTTAATCCTATGGAATTTGTGAAATCTCACAATTTATTAACCATTCACACCTCAATGTATATAATACAATCTATGTCTAATTAAGGAAAAATAAATAAAGGAATAATAAAATATGATCAACATGACCTATTATAGATGACTAGATTAAGAAAGTTTCATAATTAAATTAGAAAAGTTTCCAAATTGAATTAGGAAGCAAATCTTCTAATTCCTAATTCCAACTCTCCCTCAAACTGAGGCGAATGTATCGACGAGCTCCTACTTGACAAGAGATGACTTTAGTAATGAGAGCCCAATAACCTTAGTGAACATATCAGTGGTCTAAGCAGAAGATGGGACAAAACTAGGAGTAATAACCCTAGAATGAATTTTTTTTCCAAATGAAGTGAATATCAACTTCGATGTGCTTTGTTCTATCATGAAGGACTGAAACAGAGGATAGCATAATAGCAGACTTGTTATCACAAAACAAGGAAGAAGAGTCTGTCACTGAGAAACAGAACTCAGTCTGAGGGATCAAAGCCAAAGAAGATCACTTGTGCCCTGAGCCATGTCATGATACTCAGTTTCGGCAGAAGACCTCGAGATAACCGCTTGCTTCTTACTTTTCCAAGATATGAGATGACTACCACGAAAAGAATAGAAGCCAGAAGTAGAGCGTCTATCACTCTTAAAACTCGCATAGTCAACATCTGTAAAGCATGAGAGGCTCGATTGGATTCCAAACTTATAGAAAAACCCAAGCCTAGGACATGTCTTAAGGTACCTGAGAATGTGATGCACAACATCTAGATGAGAGGTACGCAGCGAGTGCATAAACTGGCTCACAACACTAATAGCAAATGTGAGATCAAGTTTTATATTCATCAAGTAAATGAGGTGACCTGCAAGCCGCTGATAAATGGATGGATCTGGTAACAATTCCCTGACTCGATTGATATCTTCAGATTTGGTACCATCGGCATAGATGCAAGTCTACACCCATGCATGTCTGTATCCTGAAGAAGGTCAAGAGAATACTTTCGCTGCGAGAGATATATACCTTGGTGAGACTGAGTAACCTCAATACCAAGAAAGTAACGAAGATGACCCAAATCCTTAATGTCAAACGATTTCTTGAGCCCACATTTCACCTGAACATACCAGAAGCATGATCTCATGTGATAATGATATCATCAACATAAACTGAGATAATAATGCACTGACCCTGAAATTGGTGGTGAATAAAGCAAGTATGATCTAAGTGGCACTGAGCAAATCGCATAGACAAGACTGCCTCACTGAAGCGGTGGAACCAAGCCCGAAGAGACTACTTAAGGCCATAGATAGATTTTCGAAGACGACAAACATTCTCCAAATACTCTCCCTAAGCTTGAAAATCAGGAGGCGGATCTATATATATAGTCTAAGAAAGGTCACCATTTAGGAAGGTATTTTTGGCATCCATTTGTTGAAGAGGCCACGAATAAGCTGCAGCAAGAGAAACTAGATGACGAATAGTGTTTAATTTAGCAACCGGGGCAAAAGTGGCATCGAAATCTTTACCTGCAATCTGAGTAACCCCTTTAGAAACAAGGCAAGCTTTATATCTATCAACCTAGCCATTCGCCAAATACTTCACACTGAACCCCCATTTACAACCAACAGTGCGCTTTCCTTTTGGCAAAATAACAAGATCCCAAGTCCAATGGTTTCGAAGAGCATCCATCTCAACCTTCATTGCAGACACCCACAGAAAATTTTGAAGAGCTTCATGGACATCGCGAGGAATCGCGATTGAATCCACCTGACTTAGAAAAGACTTATAGTAGTCTGAAAGGCCTTGGTATGATATATATTGTGCAATATGGTGATTAGTATTGTTTAAAAGAATAATACGGGAGGGAGGATGATGAACACATGTGAGATAACGAGGAGGAGGGATATCAGAGGCTAAAGGG
>BRYE01000022.1:11697108-11707108 GCA_030159115.1 Actinidia arguta var. hypoleuca
TTTCCACCAAGGTAGAGTTGAAAAGAGCGAGACCAAGCATGAAAATTCTTTCTATTCAACAACACGCTCGTGGCACGTTGAGCCGGTTAGGAATGAGAAAGAGAAACAAGAATTGGACTCGGAGCAATAGGGATCAGAACCACTGGAGCAACTTTCTTGATTGGGTCAGCCATCAAGACAACACCAAGAACCAATCACAGAAAATCTGATAGAATATCAACGACGAGGGTAACCGGACACTAGGTCATCCGACAAGAATAGAAGAGCACGAACGGAAGTTTTAATGCATCACGCGATTGTGCTGCAATGCATGGCTGCTGGCTGCACTGTGTGTGGCTACTGGACTGCACCGGACTGCACAAATGTGCTGGACTGCTGGCTGTACGGCTGTGCTGGACAGCTGGCTGCGCTGGACTGCGCAAAGCCTGGATTGCACAGCTGCTGGCTGCACTGGCCTGCGCGAAGCCTGGACTGCACGGTGACTGTTGGCAGCAATGGACTACGCTGGGGCTGGCCTGCGCGAGGCCTGGACCGCGCTGGTCTGGGCAAGGCTGTACGAGGGCTGAATGGAGGCTGTTGGCTGTACAAGGGCTGGGGTGGCTGTGTGAGGGTTGGACAGCTGTACAAGGGCTGCACAGGAATTAGTTTGGTTGTCCTAGGTTAAAAGCTCTGATACCATATAGAATTTATGAAATCTCACAATTTATTAATCACTCACACCTCAATATATATAATACAACCTCTGTCTAATTAAGGAAAAGTAAATAAATAAAGAATAAAATATGGTCAACATGATCTATTATAGATGACTAGATTAAGAAAACTTCCTAATTAAATTAGGAAAGCTTGCTAATTGAATTAGGAAGCAAATCTCCTAATTCCTAATTCCAACAAATCTGAACTCAGTGCCGTTTTCTCAATTTCAAAAACCTTAATCCCATTTTTGCTTTAATGGCCCTGATATATAATTATATTTTTATTTAGTTTAACCAGTTCACATAAGAGATCCAACCATCTCATGAAAACTTTTAATAGAAATTATATCAAATTGTGTAACTAATTGGTGTTTGTACGTATTCACTTTAGATACGACATGTTTAATATTCGGGTAATTGGTTGTGTCATATTTTCGTCTATGTTGAGAAATAGTCAATCCTAATCAACCACATGTACAGTTCGAGTCGTGTTATTATGTTGTGTCAAAAATTTTACCCTCGAATAGAGGTACCACATTGACATGGACCTAAATGTTAACTGACATCATCACTAGACAGAAGGCCGCAAAATAAAATCTAAGTGAAAATGCAATGGTATAAAGACTAATTTATCCTTAATTATTTTCTTAATCACCAGACTATCAATGACCATTGTGTTCATTGATAAATTTGGCAACCTTTTTTTCCCCACCACTAACCCCATTGTACTATTTCTTTCTTTGGCTACTCCTTTTTATTTTCTTCTTTTTTGGGCTTATGACTTCCTTGAACTTGAAGAAACCACACACTACGATGATCATAAAAATATAAAAAAATAAAGAGACATCAAATACTTGTCTTACTTTCAAAAAATAGTCCATAAAAAATAAGCTGAGACCTCATTAAATAAATAAAAAAAATCTTCTAGATACAATTCTTCATTTGGAGTCTTATCTAGCAACCTTTTACATCTTTTCATTCTTAAGCCCTCGTTGTTGTCCGCACACAATGGAAACTTTTTTTCAGTATCATTTTCTCAATTCCTTCACCTCTTTTTTTGAAACTAGTTTTAAAATATTTTGTTCTTCGCAGATTGGCAGCCCAAACAGTAAATAGAAAAGAAACCTCTAAATGATCTAATAATTTCCTGTACGTAAAATAAGTCACAATGTAGAATTATTTCAAAGTTCCTTTCGCAGTAATCAGGAAATTCAATTGAAGACGGTAAATGCTTAGAAACACGTTTGTGATGATATTTTTTTAAAAAAAAATTATTAAAATGTCATGGAAATTCTGCAGAAAAATTTTGGGTGCTTATTGGAAACTTTAAAACAATAAAGGAGAACTTGTAAGAAACTCTACAGAAACTATTTGGAAACTCACTGTAATCTTTTTTTTCCATGAATATGATTTCTATGAATTACTTTGATAATTTTTTTTACCTATATGGTCTAAAATATTTGAAGACTTTTTCCTGGTTGTGGCAAGCCAATGGCGACATTGCTTCGCTTTCAAACATCAGGACTAAAATGGCAAAGACTATTAGAGTCAAAACCCCAATAATATTGTGGGATTGATTGAGAAAGGTATCGTTTTCGTACTGCTATTAGACATCTTTTTCTTTTAGTATGCTTATTTTTTTCTTATTCGTGTTCAGATGTTTTTATTTTGTAGAAATGATCCATTTTATTCACGTGTCCATTTTTTTGCAAATATTCAAGTAAGAAGAAATTATGATTACAAGATAAACAAAATTTTAATAAATACAAAAAATATTTTAAACAATAGCTTAAAAAAACTGAAACCAAATGGGACCTAAGCTAGCTAGTTTGGGTTGTGAGTCTTGTGACAAAATATTTATAAATTGACGCCCAGTTTGACTAGCTAAATCACTTTTGAGCTAATTTAATTATTTAGTTTATGAGTTCTTTCGTCTTTTTAGTGAAAATTTTTTACTGTTTAATTAAAATTGCAAAATAAAAACAAGGAATAATTTGTTAAAAATCCCTCAAAATAGTTTCATTTCAATATAAAGATAATTTAAAATATCCTTTGATATACTAAGGTCCCTCGGCAGTAAATTATTCTTCTCAGGGACATCAAAACTTCAACCAATATTTAAGGACCTAAGTTTTAATTATCTTTATATTTAAAATAAAACTATTTTGATGATTTTTACCAAATTACGCCATAAAACAACAAATTTAGAACTTATTTAGCTAGGTCAAAAACCCTAGCCTCTTTAGCATCCTCTCTCTTGGAGACCGTCTCCCCTCTTCGAGCTTCGGCTGGTAGGGGGTAAAAGCGGTAACCCACCCACCCACCTCTTCCTCTTCCTCTTCCTCTTCCTCTTCCTCTTTCTCTTCCTGTTATTCCTTTCTACCGTTCTTTTCCTCTCGCCAGTGTTACTTTGTGACTATTGTCCATCGGACACGATGTCGTTAGATTTGGATTTTAAGGTATACCAAAGACGAATCTTGGTATTCATTAATAATGGTCAAGAAATGTACATTTACGGATGACATTTATAGTGCGTACACTAAAATTGAATCTATATTTTTCATTTATTTCTTAACCACTTTATATGGTTTAATTCCTGTTGTGGTAGAAATTTGGGGACGAGCAACAAAGAGTTAGAATTGCTCGTGCCCTCGCTATTATATCTTGGCAATGGCTTGGGCGACCTACGTAAGAACAAACGTGACCGGTCGAGGCGAGGCCGCTCAAAACCCGTCTGATGTGGAGATCAGACCAAGGCGAATAAGTTAGACAAAGCAAAGTACCAGAGCTCTCAGAATCAGTAACCAAGGGTTAAGTCATACCTCTTTATAATGGAGGTAGCGGCATTTTTATAGTTGGAGAATGGAGAGCCGTATGAGAACATTACAAAGAGATCTTCGGATAGCTAAGTGTGGAAGAAGATCTCGTGGATATCGGAGATAAAATAGGGAGATGCCATTTGGAGAGTTAACCGTAATTGTAGGAGACATGGTAGAGTAGACATCTCATGAAGGTGGAGTCCTAATATCATCTCATCTTGACATTGGATGGTGAGGTGGAGTACAAATAGGCAAGCTCACCGAAATAGGCGAGTTGAGTATTCCTAGTTGTCATGGAGCTGGAGCAAGTCTATCATGGGTTACACAAGACATTGGCGATGTAAGTTTCATAGTGGCGAGGAGATTCTGGTTGAATAAACAGGTAGAGAATTTATCCCTCATTAGTTGACCTCCGACTCGATGTGGCAATGGGAAACACTTGACACTATTGAGTCACAAATCAAGGAACGTGGTTCGATGTCTCGAAAGCCTAATTAGGTCATGTCTTTATGGGATGACACGTGGATGAAATCATTAATGGTGGGATGACCTTTTGGCGGGAATGGCATTTTTGACCTCGATATTCGACACGTAACGAGCTCCTGACCATTAGAGTGAATAGATCTCAGCCTTTGATCCCTCTTATATATATGGGGCCTTCCTACTATTTAGTACTCTTCTCGATTTTGCTGTCGAACTGTTATCTTTGTTCCGATGCTCACCTCGCCCTCAATTCAGTAAGTATCAACTGTTAGTTCTCTTCAATTTCAGTCTTAAGTGTATGTCCAATAAAATCAACGTAGGAGACTTAGAAAACTCCTTACCTTTTTGGATATCCAACCATTTTGTCGCCTAGGAAATCAGCTTCCTTTGTCGCCTAGGAAAGATCATTCTAGTTTTGAGAATAGTCCCTCGACCATCCCTCTTTCTTTGCTTGAGAAGAAAGTAAATATTATGACCCAGGACGACCCAGATTACCTTAGCGAATCACGCTTCATTCCATCAAGCATTCAGATTAGGCTTCCTGAGGTGGGTGAAAGCATTGAGTTTGCTTGCCCAAACGAGGTAGCCTTTTATGAAGCCGCCTTTCATGACGGTCTTCGCCTTCCCATCCACCCTACAATTAGGATGATTTTGCACTTCTACAATATTTGCCCCGCCCAACTCGTCCCTGACGCGCGGCGAAGTGTCGTTTGTGCAATAGTGATGTGGTGAACTTATAAGTATGCCTTCTCCCTCACCGAGTTTAGGAACTTGTTCAGCCTTAACAAAAATCCTAAGTCGGACTATGGATGACTATATTTCAAGGCGAGGCTGAAGAAGACCCTATTCAAGGGATATCCCAGCAATGTCAAGGGATGAAAGAGGAAATTTTTCTTCATCTCGAGGGACAACTGGGAGTTCCCTGAAGGGTTATCTCGAGACGCTGGGGTTCCAAGGGTCCCGAGATCATGGGATACCCTAGGTTAGTCTCAACCTTTATTAGATGAATCTTCCATTCGATATTCAAGTACTGACAATTGTTTGATATGCTTTTAGGCAAACGCTGCAACAAGTTGCCCGCACTTTTCAAGGATGAGCAGGACAGATTTGATAACATTCTGAGCTCGGTAGAGGGAGGAAAACTTTACTTTGTCAATGTAGTCCTCGGTTCCAAATCTTTTCGTAGGAGCTTTGGCCTTCCTAAGTCAATGGTATCTAACGGTGGGGATGGCAGTGAGTACATATCAGCGGGTGGGACAACTCTTGTCGCGAGTGACGAGGGTGAGTCTCATCATTCCTGAGGTTAACCTCGCCAAGGCGATCATTCTCAGGATGGTTCGGTAGAATACATAAGAACTATCAAGAAGAAAATGAGGAAAGCTTTACCTTGCCTTCCTGACCTAGCCTTATTAAGGCTTCCAGGGGGGAAAATTCAACCATCTATTTCTATTTTGGAATTAGGTAG
This sequence comes from Actinidia arguta var. hypoleuca, assembly GCA_030159115.1. Lineage (NCBI taxonomy): Eukaryota > Viridiplantae > Streptophyta > Magnoliopsida > Ericales > Actinidiaceae > Actinidia > Actinidia arguta. Next base: position 11,702,571 of record BRYE01000022.1, read on the forward strand.
CTCGAGCACTAGCTTGGAGGCCTGGTCCAATCCAAGGCTGCCTCCTGAACTCAAATAAGATGGTATTGTCTCCTTTCTCTTTCAAGTATTTCATCACTTCTCTTGTCTGATGTCGGTTCTCTCTTTTACAGTATTGTCAAATAAGATCAACCTGAATAAGCTCGCCTAATTGTCTGAAAAGTCCAAGGTTGCCACTTCGTCCACCAATGGCGTGGTGATCCGTGAGAAGCGACCTCGTGATGAGGTTATTGAATCTTCGCCCAATAAAAAGGGCAAAATTAATGATTCAAAGGAAAAGGAGACCATTCTGCTGCCCAAGGTTAAGAAGGCAAAATCCAATAAATTGGAGAGTAGGGAGACCGTACGGCCAGTGGCTCTCGGGGAGGGCACCTCAACCAAGCATGATGGCATCCTAGGGCCTAGAGCTCCGTGTTGGGGAGTCCCTCTATGGTAGAAAAAATTATAGCGGGAGTGATTCTACCCGCCGACATGGAGAAGGTGGACAAACTCTCCTTGGATCAGATGGTTACAAAGTTTTTCCACTTTGTCAGCTAGGTATCTATTTAGTTTCATCCTCGACTTTTGTTTTCATACTTTTGTTGATTCAAGGTGCTCACAAAAACTTATTTGTAGCAAGTGGTCATGCTCAGGTCTTTCCTAGCTGTCTGAAGTAGGGACATAGGGAATGATGCCTCCTTTTAGATCACCCGAGCGGAGTCAGCCGAGATGGAGATGGTCCGAGCTCAGAACTGAACCATAGAGTTGGAAGGGCTTCTAGCCGAGTTCGGCGAGTGGGAGCAGAAAGCTACCGAGGAACTCAAAGAGAAAATTGAGGCCGTGGCAAGGTTGGAGGCAGAGGTGGCCGAGCTGAAGAAGCAACAAGCTCTCGCCAAGAAGTTAGTTGTTAAGGAATTCAAGTCCTCAAATAACTTCCAAGAAGTTGTTGAAATGTCATCTTCCAAATATTTTGGTGAGGGCTTCGATTTTTGCAAAAAACAAACTGCTCCTCACCATCCCTACCTCGGCATGGACCTCTAAGGCATGCGCATCAAGGCCGACCTGATCAGCGATAAGGAAGATGAGGCTGAAAAGAATGAAGAAGTGGAGAAGGAGAACGGGGAGAAGAAGAATAAGGAGAAGGGCGATGCCAGTCCTATCTCTCCTTAAATACTTTGTAATTTTTCCTTTTTTCTCCATAACAACGAGCTATAATCCTTATTTTTTTTATAAATGAAAATCCCCCCTTTACGCATGTTTCCTTGCATTCTTTATATGTTTGTATTGGTGACATCACCCCTGATGAGGTTGGCGAGATGAACTTAGCAGACACAATATTCTGGCAATCATTGCGATATTGAACTAAAATTGGCTCTTTAACGGCGACTTGGAACTGGCAATATAACTTAACAAGGCGAGATTAATTCTTCTGGCGAGACAATCTAACTTCAATTGGCGAATTTGTTATTTTATCGAAATAAACCTTAATCACATAAAAATTGGTGATCACAATCACGAGCTTTTGGCGAAAGAAATTTTATGAAATTGGCGACTTTACTCACTTCGGAAAAAATTGGTGATATATAAGGATCAAGATGGAGAAATATGATTTTATTGAAATAGTCACTGCTACATAGAGATTGACGAACATAATAAAGTGGCGAAAACAAAATTTATGGCGACATCATTTCTTTGTTTAGTGGCACTTTCTTGTGGTACGGGCAACCATAACCACATGGAGATTGGCAATCACAGGACTTTGGCGATATCACACTACACTGGCGATGTAAGCTTCATAGTGGCAAGGAGATTCTAGTCGGATAAACAGAAACAAAATTTATCCCTCATCAATTCTTAATCTGTAACATTACTCTAATAACATTAGCTCCTCTTCCCTTTCATTTAAAATTTCTCCAATGTGTATACCTTCTTTTGTCTTAATAATGAGGTGATGTGGTAAGCAAATTTGGTCAATGCTGTGAAAAGTTCATGCATGAATCAAGACAGAGGAGCAATAATTTTTCTCCATGAAATAGACCATTTGCCTCGGTGACTTCTAATTGACTGACTTTTCAACTAGCAAATGCTTTAATTTGTTCTACTTTACATGTGAACCCATACAGATTCACACGTTTGTACATTGGACCAGAGATTTATCTTAATTTTGGCTTTAATCAAACCACATGTAACCAATTTCATCACCCTCTCTTTCTCACTTGCGTTTGCACCAACAACTTGGTTTTATTGCAAATTACTTTCTTAAACTATTCACGTTTTTCACTTTACCCCCTTTAACTAAAAAACTGTACAAGACACCACCTTCAACTACCCACACCAATGCCATTAACGGAAGTTGTAATGGAACTGACCCACACCAATGCCATTAACGGAAATCATGCAGTTACTATTTTAACTCGTGGCGGGAAATGAAGATTTTACTATGTCAATGTGGTAGGGAGAGAGAGAGAGAGCTGGGGGGAGGGTAGGATGAAACGGAACTAGTGAGAGAATAGGAATTTAAACCCCTTTGGCTTTTGATCAAGGAGGAGGAAACATATAATGTTATATATATACATATACATCACTACCAGGGATATTTTAGGAATATCGTATTTGCTTATTGTTCATGTGCATTGTATTTACACTCTTAATGCTATTTTTGTGACTAACAACTAACATAATTCAAAGTAATTAGGAGGGTAAAGTGAAAAAAGAGAATAGTTTAGGACAGTAATGTGTAATTAATCTCGCTAAAAATGGATTAGCTCAATAGAGTTTACAATATGCATTGTTTGTATGATCAATGGGTCTAACATACTTAAATTACACTAATGCAGTTCATTTTTTAATTGAAAAGAAAGTCATGTCCTTTACAAAATTTATGGTGGGTATAGTCTGATGGCTTTGGGGACAGTAATCGAATAGTACTACTAGCAGGGTGAAGAATTCTTCTAGCAAACCGACGGATAATTGTGGTAACAATTGCCTCTTTCGGGAGTGATCATGTTAATTGGGAAGACTATTTTATTTATTGCATTTTGACCCATGGGTGGATTAAATTCAATTGGCCCGCTTACAAATGAGGGTTATATAATTTCATATAATGAATAATTCGAACAAACTAGTAGTATACTAACTCCTTCCAAATACTGTAAATCTGAGGGATATGCAATTTTGCCACCAATTATCATATTCAAATAAGGGATAGTTTGTTCTATAAGATTTGTAGCCCAATCTTATGTCTACTTCGGCCAAAGTAAAATGGAACCTTACTAAGAATACTTTATAACTTTTCATGTACCAACTAAGAGTCGTTGCCTCATGGAAAAAGATCAATTTAGGTGTTATGATCAATTTAGCTTAAAAAAATAGTTTTTTTTTACTCATCCCCACTTGTTCGATAATTGTTTAGTGCTCCTGGGCATGCTATAATGAGGATGTTTGCCTTAGCTAAACTTCAGCTTTTGCCAGTTTATAGCTTAAAAAAAGTTACTTAACTGAAAATCACTTATTAACTTATTTTTAGGCTCAAATAAGCTACAATTTGAAAACATAAAAAACGTACCTTTGGCATTTGCTTTTGGGAAGTCTCTATGTAAAGACCATTAAATTATTTATTTCTCAAGAATATTTTTAAAATATTATTATTATTTTTTTCTCAGCAATATTTGTTTATCAATTTTTTTTTAAAATTAATTTCTCAACATTTTTTTTGTAAAGAGAAGAAAAAAATACAAGAAAACTATAAGAAAAAGTATAAAACACTTTAACTATTTTCATTACAACAAGCGCTTGTATAACTTTTGCACAAAACACTTTCACTTACTTCAATTCTAAATTTATAATCAAAACACTTTCACTTACTTCAATTCTAAATTTCTAATCTTATAGCTCAACCAAACACGTTTTAGTGTATACAAAACAGTTAAAAATCTACAAAGTTTCGACACTGGTTAAAAGTTATTTATTAAGCTCTACCAAACATGCACAATAAACTTTTTTAGTTACGCGTCAATTGCGAGAAATATGTAGCTAAAAGGAGAAATTATTTAGAGTTCTTAGAGCAAATCCTAGTGGTGCTCTAATCTTGGAGTGATTTGTCTAAACAGTGGGCCTACTGTTCTTTTGTCCGCATTGCGATCAACATGTGCAGATATATCATTAATTGAACGATTAGATCAATCCTCTAAGAGCACCGAATAATTTTCTTTCTAGGTTAGACAATGCTATAAGAGAACTAAATTAAAAAAGAAAAATATTTAAATATAAATATACAAAACACGATATATATTTTACATTGCAATATTTACTTAAATTAAAGCACTTTCGTCACCTTGTGCCTACCCCAAGGTTTAGGCCCGTTAATTACCTAGTATGTGAAAGACGAGGAATCGCAATAAATTGCCTATACCTTTGGAACTAGTTGGGACAAAAACCTTCGAATACCCTCCTTACTCCTCAAAAGAGTCCAATAAGAATATAATTCTCACAAACACAATCACCATAAATACAATTCCCAAAAAAGAAGCGAAAACTCTAAT
>BRYE01000022.1:11712108-11724608 GCA_030159115.1 Actinidia arguta var. hypoleuca
TCTTGCTTTTGCTATCGAACTGTTGCCTTACTATGACCGTGACCTTGCCCTAGTCACCCAGCGATTGGTACCTCGCCCTCGGTTCAGTTAGTATCAATTGTTAGTTTTGTCTACAATTTCAGTCTTTGGTGCATGTCCGTAGAATCGGCATAGGAGACTTAGAAAATTCCTTTCCTTTTTGGATATCCAATCACTTAGGTGAGAAGTCATACATGGCTGACAAGGTTAATCAGTTTCCTTTGTCCCCTAGGGAAAATCACTTTAGTCCCGAGAGCGAGGTACCAATCCCTCCTATTGAGAAGGAGAATAACACATGTCCCATAGCGAGTTGGATCACCCTAGGGAGTCATTCTCTTTTCCTTCCAGCATTCAGATTAGGCTTCCTAAAGGGAACGAGACCATAATGTCTACTTGCCCAAGCGAGGTGGCCTTCTACAAGGCAGCCTTCCATTTCGGTCTTCGTTTTCCTCTCTCCACCCCATCATTAGGAAAATTTTGTATTTTTATAATATTTACCCTACTTAGCTCGTCCCCAATGCTTGGAGAAGCCTCATCTATGTGATAGTGGTGTGACGAGCTCACAAATTTATCCTTTCTCTTAATGAGTTTATGAGTTTATTTACCCTATACAAGAATCTAAAGCCCGACTTTGAATGGCTATATTTTAAGGCGAGGCCGGCGAAGACCCTGCTCGGGGTGTATCCTAGCAATGTCAAGGGGTGGAAAAAGAAATTCTTCTTCATCTCGGGAGATGACTGGGAGTTTGCCCCAGGAATATTCAGGAAATCCTAAGGTTCCAAGGTCATGGGGCACCCCAGGTCAGTTCTCGCCTACTATGTTGTTCCTTTACTTTACCAAGTGGGGCTCATTGCTTGTGATTAACAAGTATTCTTCCCTTTTCAAGTAAACTCTGTAACAAACCTCCCATCCTACCTATGGCTGAGCATAAAAGAGTTTGAGAAATTTTGGACTCACTTGAGGACGGAGACTTCTTTACAATTAAGGAGGATTTTGAGTTCAAGTATTTCTGTAGGTGTTTCGGACCCCTTTCTGAATCAATGGCATCTAGTAGCGGGGAAAATGGCAAGGATACACTGACGGGCGGTGCAACTCTAATTATGGATAATGAGGGTGAGTCTCATCAATCCCAAGATGAACCTCACCAAGAAGATCATTCTCAAGATAACTGGTTAGAATATATAAGAACTATCAGGAAAGAAATGAGGAGAATCTCACCTCGCCTTCTTGATCTAACAATGTTAAGGCTGTTATGGGGAAAATTTGAGACCCAGTCTTAGGTTTAGGACTGTATAGTTCGAGTTCAAGCTCGATCTCCAAATCGAAGGCCTAGGCAGACCTAGGGCTGCCCCTCGAGCTTAAATCAGATAGTACTATCTCCTTCTTTTCCTAAGTATTTCATCTCTTCTCTTGTCTGATGTTGGTTCTCTCTTTTGTAGCAATGCCGAAGAAAATTAGTTTGAAGAAGCTTGCCCAACTATTGGAGAAATCCAAGGTTACCACCTTGCCCACTAAGGGCGTGGTGATCTGGGAGAAAAGACCTTGAGATGAAGTCTTTGACACCTCGCCTAGCAAAAAGGGAAAAATAACTAGTGACTCAAAGGGAAAGAAGACCATGCTGCCGCCCAAGGATAAAAAGGCCAAGTCTAGTAAATTGGGGAGCAAGGAGGTCAAACGGCCAGTGGCTCCCGGGGAAGGCACTTCTACTAAGCCTGGCGACGTCTTGGGGCCCAGAGCCTCCATACTAGAGAGTCCCTCTATGGCAAAAAAAATCTTAAAGGGTATGATTCCACCTGTTGATAGGGATTAGTGGACAAACTCTCTTTGGATCAGGTGGTTACAAAATTCTTTCACATCGTCGGTCAGGTATACATTCGGTTTCTCTCTAGGTTCTTGTTTTAATACTTCTGTCAATTCAAGACGATCACAAATACTTGTTTATAGTAGGCGGTCGTGCTCAGATTTTCGCTTACTATTCGAAGTAGGGACATAGGAAATGATGCCACCTTCAGATTGCCCAAGCAGAGTTAGCTTAGAATCATACCATAAAATCCAAAAAGGCTCTTGGCTGAGTTCGGCAAGCAAGAGCAAATGCCACTGAGGAGCTTAAGTTGAGGACTGGGGCTGTGGCGAGGTTAGAGGTGGAGGTGGCCAAGAAGCAACAAGATCTCACCAAGAAGTCAGTTGTTTAGGAGTTCAAGTCCTCACACGACTTCCAAGAAGCTATTGAAATGTCAGCTTCCAAATATTTTGGCTAGGGCTTCAATTTTTGCAAAAAACAAATTGCCCACCACCATCTCGAGATCGGCATGGACCTCCAAGGCATGGGCATCGATGCTAATCTGATCGAGGATGAGGAAGATGACGCCGAGGAAAAGGAGAAGAACGGGGAGAAGGGCAATGTCAGTCCCCTTTCTTCCTAAATACTTGTAATTTTTATTTCTTCATTCTAACGGTGAGATGTAATTCTTACCATTTTTAATGAATGAAAATTTCCTCTTTCTACACATTTCCTTCTCATGTTTATATTGGCGATGTCACCTCTGATGAGGTTGGTGAGATGAATTGGGAGAACATAATATATTGGCAATCACAACTTAACAAATTGGCGATGTGAAGTTGGCGAATATCAATTAATCTCTTGGAGAATAACTTCTCTTGGCGAGTTCCATACCTTGGTGAAAGTTTTGAAAACCTTTTAATCTCAGCAAGTTAATTAGGCGACAAGAAGATAACTTTCTCGACTTCCACTTAGGCGATGTTAATAAATGGAGGGATAGCGGCATCAAATTCATAATGACGTCTTCGCATATAATGGAGAAACTAGAGAATTCAATTGTCAGGTAAAATAGGTTAACTTGGCAATCTTGGTTAATAGGCGATGAGCAATTGATCGAGTTAACCAAGCAAGGTAGTCTTTGGTAATTAAGATGCTTTGGTAAGAACAATAGCGATAAACTGACGTTCTAATAGTGACTCGGAACATAATATAATTTAATAAGGCAAGGTCAACTCTTCTAGCGAGATCATTGAACTTTAATTGGCGAATTCATTATTTTATCAAAATAGCTTTAATCATACAGAAATTGGGGATCATTACTTCTTTTGGCAAATAAAAATTTTGAAATTGGCGATTTTACTCCTTTTAGCAAATTATGGCGACATATAAGGATCAAACTGGAGAAACATGATTTTATTGAAATAATCACTACTACATGGAGATTGGAAAACATAATAAAGATTGGTGAAAATAATACTATGGCGACATCTCATTGTCTGGGCAATCATGTTCACATGGAGATTGATGATCATAAGACTTTGGCGATATCATGTTGTAGGCGATCTTCTTCCCATGGCGACCAGCATAACTATTAGTAATATTTTTTCAAATGTTCAACATTCTAGGAATGAGGTAGTGTTTTCCCATACATATCTTTTTTAAGTCCCTGGCCTAGACACTCTCACAACTTTATAAAGGTATTCCCAAGTAGGATCGAGCTTCCCAACATTGGCTTTTTTCTAGCTAGTGTTACCTTCCTCAAGACTAAGTCATCAGGCAAAAAAGATTTATGCTTGACTCTCTGGTTGTAATACTTGGCGACCTGGTGCTTATAGGTTGCTTTGCATACCACAACTCGCTCTCTTTTTGTCAAGAAGTTCAAGATTGAGTGAGCCTCAGTTCGATTTCATTGTTCTTCTTGTCAAAATTTGAGGTCCTGAAGTTCAACATTCCTATATCCACCAGTATAACTGATTTTGTCTCATAGACCAGTGAATATGGCATCTCACCAGTAGGGATTCTACACATGGTGTGATAGGCCCATAGTATGCTCGGCGGTAGGTCTTCAACCTATTCACTCTTGGATTTTTCTAGCCTCGCCTTTAGATTCCTTAGGATCATCCTGCTGGTGACTTTTACTTAACCATTTGCTTGAAGATGACCAGGCGAGGAGAAATAGTTAGAGATGGCGAGGTCTGAGCAGAACTGCTTGAATTCATCATTGTTAAATTATTTCGCGTTATCCGAGATGATAACCTTGAAAATTTTAAATAGACAGATGATGTTCTTCCATACAAAATTTATGGCATTGTTTTAGTGATTTTGGCGAGGGGCTCTACTTCTATCCACTTTGTAAAGTAATCTATGGCGATAATCAAGAACTTTCTCTTCAATGGAGTTTGAGGAAGAGGTGTGAGTATATCAATTCCCCATTGATTAAATGGCCATGGACTGGTCATTGGTACCATCTCAATAGGAGGGCGATGACTTACTAGAGCAAAACTTTGGCACTTGTCACATCTCCTGGTGTATGTCATCACATCCCGTTCTATTTGAGGCTAGAAATATCCTTGGCGAATAGCTTTTCTAATCAATGATCTCACCCCCGAGTGGTTTCCAAAAATGACTTCATGAATTTCTCTAAGTACATATTTTGCTTCTTTTGATCAGAGGCATGTTAGGAGTGGCCTCAAGAAATATCTTTTGTACAAAGTTTCATGGATGATGCAGAATCTAGCTAATCGGTACTGGATTCAGCAAGCTTGGAGTTTGTCTAATGGTAGTGTTCCATTCTGGAGGTATACAATAATATCGTCCATCCACGTTGGACCTACTTCTAATTGACAAATGATTTTGGCGATGTCAATACTAGGACTTGGCAAGAATTTCAAGGAAATACTCCTATCGGAGATGAACTCGAAGGTAGAGGCGAGGTTAGCTAGGGTATCAACCTTTTTGTTTTTTTCCCAAGAAATTTGGCGAATCTTCAATTTTTTGATCTTTGTTGACACTGTTTTTACCTCATCTAAATAGGCCACCATTCAGAGATCCTTGACGGGGTAATGCCCTTACACTTGATTCACCACAAGTTGAGAGGCACTGAAGGCATCCAATAACTCCTCTCCTAATTCTAATGCAACCCTGAGTCCAGCGAGGAAAGCTTCATATTTGGTTTCATTGTTAGTGGCTTTGAATCCAATGCGTATGGCATATTCCATTGTTCTCCAAAAGGAGTTTGGAGAACAAGTCTTGCACCACAGCCATGCTGGTTGGACAACCCATCCACGAAGAGTTCCACCTAGCGAGGTCATCTTCTTATACTTACTTTTCTAGAGTTTTCACCTCGAGGAGAGTCTTCTCAGGTTCTAGAGACACATCATAAGTAAATTTAGCTATGAAATATGCCAATGCTTGGACTTTAATCGCTATCCTTGGTCGGTAGTTGATGTGAAATTCACTTAATTCAATAGACCATTTGAGAAGTCATCTCGAGGTGTCAGGTCGCTGGAGAACTTGCTTCAAAGGCTTATCCATCAACACAGCAATGGGATGAGCTTGAAAATAATGGCAAAGATTTTTGGCGACGATCAGAAAGGCATAAGCGAACTTTTCAATTTTTAGGTATCTAGTTTTAGCTCACATGAGGACTTTGCTGACATAGTATATTGGTTTCTGAGCCTTGTCTTCTTCTCAAATAAGCACTGCACTTAATGTTGTTGATGAGATGGACAACTGTACGATGAGTTCCTCACTCATAATAGGAATAGTAAGCAAATGAGGCAATTCGAGGTATTCCTTAAGTTGCTGAAATGCTATCTCAGATTCGTCTAACCATTCAAAGCTTTTGTTTTTCCTTAAGATCTTGAAGAACGGCAAACACTTGTCTACTGATTTATAGATGAATTTTTTAGGAACAGCTACTCACCTAGTTAACTATTGCACCTCATGTATGTTTCTTGGTGAGCTCATTGCTAGCAGAGCTTGAATCTGATTAGGGTTTGCTTCGATCCCATGCTTAGTGACAAGAAAGCTAAGGAATTTTCTTAAGGATACACTGAAGATGCACTGGGAAGGAATCAACATCATGCGATGCCTTTGCAAGACATCGAATGTTTCTTCTAGGTGGGCAATATGATCAGATGCTTTTAGATTTTTGACCAGCATGTCGTCTATGTAGACCTCCATCGTTTGCCCAATCATCTCCTTGAACATCTTGTTCACTAATCTCTGGTACGTTGCCCCAGCATTCTTCGATGTAAAAAGCATAACTTTGTAATAGTATAATCCTCTCTCCATGATAAATGAAGTCTTTTCCACGTTAGACGGATACATCTTGATCTGGTGATACCTCGAAAATGCGTTCATGAAATTGAGGAGCTCATGTTTGGAGATTATATCAACGATTAGATCAATCTTTGGCAAAGAAAAACTATCTTTTAGGCAGGCCTTATTGAGGTTGATAAAGTCGACACATACTCTCTACTTCTCCCTTTTTTGGGGGGGCGATGACAACGTTGGTGAGCTAATTCGGATAGTGAGATTCTCTGATAAAGTTAGCCTTGATGAGTTTAGTCACTTCATCTTTTATGACTTTCAGGCATTCTGAGTTGAACTTTCTTCTTTTTTGGCGATATGGAGAATCATCAGAGTTGGTGAATAGCTTGTGAACCGAAATGGGGATCTATTCTCAGAACATCACCTTGTGACCATGCAAACACGTCGTAATTTTCCTTCAAAAATTCTACCAAGGCCTTTCGTAATTCCTCAGTCAATTCGATCCTAATCATGACATGGCAATCTGGATAATTAGGATGTATAGAGATTGAAGTCACTTCTTCTAGAGGCTTGGTATTTTTTATTTCTTGGCGATCTTCAAAGGTTATTTCATCCATCTCATCCCTCATTATCTCCATCTCGGCATCGTCAATCTATAATTGCTCATGATCACTTAGTTTTGAAGGAGATTCAATCTTCATAGCTGAGATGAAGCATCGCTTGGTGATATTTTGGTCGTCCATAACTTTTCCTATCCTCGTTGAAGTGGAAAACTTTATCATCACGTGATAGGTAGATGTGATTGTCTTGATTTTCCCATGCGATGGGCGACCTAGGATTGCATTGTAAGGTGATGGACAATCTACAACAATAAAGTCCTGCCATACCATGGTCTAGTAAGGCTCTGCTCTCAAAGTTAAAGTCAACCTGATCCATTTGAGCAAATGTGTCACGCTTCCTCCAAATTTGACTAGAGGGGTATGAAATGGATGAAGCTTATCTCGCCCAATTTTTATTTTATCAAATACTGAGATAAATTAGATGTCGGTTGAACTTCCATTACAGACCAAGATCCTCTGCACGTTGAAATTGGCGATTGTAATAGAGATGACTAATACATCATCATGGGTGAGATGTAAACCTCTCAGGTCATCGTTGGTGAATGTAATGGGCTGGTGAGTTTTAGCTGTAGGTGTGGAAAGGTTGTATACTTCTTCAGCTCGCCCATTAGAACTTCTAGCGTCTCTTTAGAGATGAGCTTGAACAGTTTCCCGATCCAAATCCTCCATGAATAGTTTGGATATCACTTGTGGTCAGTTTGTTGTCTCCATATTTTCTATCAGGCGAGTCAGGCTATGGGCGATCAGCAACATATTTTCTCAAATATCCTCTCTTGATCAGGTCGGCTATTTGTTCTTTAAGCTAGAAATAATCTTTAGTATTGTGCCCATGGTCCCCATGAAACTCGCAATACTTGATCTTATTCCTCTTGTAGGGATTGGTCTTGATCTTTTCTGGCCACTTCACAAACGCTTCATTTTTTATCTCCATAAGCACCTGGACTATATGAGTATTAAGAGGAGGTAAAATCAAATCGGGTCAACAAGGTGGAGTTCAGGTCGGCAAGGTGGAGTGCGAGGGCACTTGTCATTGATCTGCCTTCTAACATCTTGAACTAACCTCTTATTTTTCATCTCGTCCCTATAGTCAGCTTACCTGGTATAAGACTCCTTTCTTTTATAATTGTCTCTCCCTCGCCTTCTGTACTTGGCCTTGGCAAATTCTTCTACGGCGATGTATTTGTCGGCTTTGCTTTAGAGTGCCGACTGAGTCTCTAGAACATTCCTTGAGAGAATCAAACAGTGGTCTTGGGCGGAGTTCTTCCATGATTGCTATGATCACCACTTTATCACTAGCACAGCTTGGTTGAATAGTTTGACATAGTCTTTCTGGCTTTCTTCTTCTTTTTGGTGGACTGTGAAGAAGTGAGAGACATTCTTCTGTATGACCCTGTAGTTCATAAAATTGGCGACAAAGAGCTTGCTTAGGTCACCAAATGAATCAATGATCCTAGAAGTCAACTTTTTGAACCTTATTCTTGCCGAAGCCTTTAAAGTTGCCAAGAAGGCTTATCACATCACCTCGTCCGAGTATCCCTAGAGCGTCATCAAATTCCTGTACGAGTCCAGGTGGTCCATTGGATCTGTCTTCCCTACATACACTTTGAGCTAAGATGGAAGTTTAAACTTAGAGGAAACCCAGGTCCTCATCACTTTTTCTATGAATGGTGACTCGGTCTACCTTATCAGGGTATCTACAATAACTAGGGCATTTGTCCCTGTGTTAATGGCATTAATCTTGGCATCTAGGTCCCTAATCCTTTGAGCTTGCTTAGGTCACCGAATGAATCAATGGTCCTAGAAGTCAACTTTCTGAACCTTATTCTTGCTAAAGCCTTTAAAGTTGCCAAGAAGACTTAGCACATCACCTCATCCAAGTATCCCTAGAGCGTCATCAAGTTCCTTTATGAGTCCAAGTGGTCCATTGGATCTGTCTTCCCTACATACACTTCGAGCTAAGATGGGAGTTTAAACTTGGAGGAAACCCAGGTCCTCATCACTTTTTCTATGAATGACGACTCGGTCTACCTTATCAGGGTATCTACAATAACTAGGGCATTTGCCCCCGTGTTAATGGCATTAATCTTGGCATCCAGGTCCCTAATCCTTTGAGTAGTGGACTCATCTCGGAGCCTAGGTACCTGGTTATTACGATGAGGTGACCGTCCTCTTCTCTTGGTCTCTTCTCCCTATATGTTGTGAGTCCAGCTAGACAATTTAGACTCTGATAAAACTGGGCTTCTTTATAAAATCCCAAACTTTTAAGATATTTAAATTCTCTTTAAAAAAAAAAGGGAAAATGAGGTAAATATATGTGTATATATATATATATAACATGATATACATGAATTAGATAAAATATATGTCATTTATGTAAAATAATGCATGTTATGTTCCAATTATTAATTATGATTGTTTTATATTTTTCTGAGAATTTATAAAAATTTAAAATTATACACGCAAAGACTTTCTGTTAAAGGGTAACAGACAAACAAACACGTATACTATATGTTGTCCCATATGGACCAATGGGTTCACCTAGTAGTGTTACCTAGGTGATTAAACTCCAAGCCCCAAAATTCAAAAACCCCACACTCTCCCATCCCTTTTCCCTCAACCACTCTAATCAAACCCCATCACCTCATCACCCCATGCTTGTCCCAGCATTATGCTGGGACTGCACACACGGAAGAGAGAGAAAGAGAGAAGAGAAAGGAAGAAAGGGAGAAAGAAAAATGAGAAGGAAGGAGAGAAGAAGGAAAGAGGTAACATTAGAAATCACGAAGAACACGAGATACGAATCATCTCACAAGGTAATCCTACAAATTTTTCTAATTCTTTTATGTTCTTTTTCTTTTTGGTTTAAGAAGAGTCTAATGTTCTAGGATTTGGTAATACACTATATCCTAGTTAAGGTGTAGAAATACCATAAAAATACGGCACGAGTACGTTGCTTTTAAGATCAAGTATCCAACCAAGGTTATGCCATATTTTGTGTCAAAATTACAGTCGGTATTTTTGAAAAAACTCCCTCATACGAAATCCGTTTGACCTAATTCAAGTTGAATTGGAAACCCATGTCAAATATCTACAACTTTGTATGAAATAGTATTTTTCCAATTCTAAGCATAGACGGCCCAAAACAGGTTTTGAAGTCGAGTTACAAAAGTCGGGAGTTTTCGTTTTTTCCCAGTTGTACCGGTACAACTTTTATTTTGTACCGGTTCAACTATTTTATTTAAGCTACTGATCATGCTGTACCAGTTCAACTTTTTCTTTTGTACCGGTTCAACTATTTTATTTAAGCTACTGATCATGCTGTACCGGTTCAACTTTTTATTTTGTACCGGTTTAACTATTTTATTTAAGCTACTGATCATGCTGTACCAGTTCAACTTTTTATTTTGTACCGTTTTAACTATTTTATTTAAGTTACTGATCATGTTGTACTTGTTCAACTTTTATTTTGTACCGGTTCAACTATTTTATTTAAGACAATTCAACTTATTTTTTCTGAATCGGTTAAGGCTTAATGGAACCCATTTTTTTAAAATTTTGAACACTTAGACCTACACACTTAGCCTAGTTCCTCCGACATTTAACATAATTAAGATTTAGACGCTTGAGTAAGGTCTTAATACTAAATATGTCGGTAAATGAAATATATAGGAATCAATTCGACTAGCCTAAGGAACACGACGATCGAGTGTAGCGCAACACAAACGCAAACAAGTAAGTAACCTTAATCTCTAAAGTAGAGTACATTACTCTTTTATGCTATGATATATCTATGAAATTATTTTACATTATGCAAATCAAATCCAAGGCTTAGATAAGAATCTTTTAAAAAGATTTTGTATGTAGATGCCTATGTACCATCATGTTTCTACCTTTCGGGAAGGTACTCGGCCGGCATGCCCCGACTCAAGGGGGTGTGGAAATCACGTTATCAAACCCGACTATGGACGGGAGGTCATAGTGCATAATGTATGTTTCAAGAATTATGTTGACTATACAAGATGGTCATTACGAAGTATGATACCCGACTAAGAACGGGCACATGTACAAGCATGAATGTTGAACAAGTTATTTCAAAAGAGCAAATGTTTTCTATTATGCTATGTTATGTTACGTTATGTTATGTTATACACATCTACCATGGTATTTTCATATTTTTGGTATGTATATCAAAACCTATTATGGTATGTATACGCTAAGCAATCATGCTTAAGAACATTGTTTCTAACAATGTTTCAGGAAACAAAGACAAGCAAGTGGAGTAGAGTGAAAGAATCACGCATTTTGAAGTCCGTTTTGAATGATGTAAAATTTAAGATAGCTTACGTCATGCTATGTAACAAAAATAACAAACTCACGTAGTTTAGCCCGGACTAGAATGCCCGATGCCTTTTGAATATCCAATGTATATACTTATGTATGAATGTAAGACAGGTACAGTCTCTCTACCGTCATAGACACGTGTTTCGAATGAATGCATTTAGTATTGAATTTTTATTGGCTCCAAAATAAATATACATGTTTTCGCTTCCTCACACGAAAAGTTTTTAAGAAAATTAAATTTTAAAGGAAAAAGTACCACAATTACGGTGTGACGCCACCCGGCGACGCGTGGAGCCCCACGGGCGTTGGGCGGGTCGTTACATTCTTTCTCGCCTAGATTATGAGCTCAGTGATTAGGATCAACGATTTTGAGCCCAACCAGTGCTTTGGCGACTCTAAGATTCACGGTTGCCTGATCGACGAGGATGGTGAGATCAACTAACTTCTGGGACAGGCACGGCATTAGGAGTCAAGGTGTTTTATCAGGAGGGCATTATTCTTGTTCATGATTCTAATCTGTTTAGCAATCCCATGCATCTCGCAGTGAAGGCCTTCTAGATCTGGAGCTTGATTGGTATTGGCCATTGGACGTGTTCTGTTATGTAAAGGGCTGCTGGTACTCTATTTACACAATAAGCGGCTATACAGGTGCATAGAGTGTTAAGAATTATAGTTCCCATAAATGGTGCCAAACTATTGTGATAGAAATCTGGAGACAAGCAACCAATAATATGAATTGCTCGTGACCTCGATAATTGATCTCTACAATGACTTAGGTGACCTACGCAAGAGAGTAAACATGACCGGCTGGGGCGAGGCCACTCAAAATTCCTCCGGTGTGGAAATCAGCCCAAGGCGTATAAACTAGACAAAGCAAAGCACCATAGCTCTTAATGTGAGTAAGCAAGGGTTAGGTTATACCTTTTTATGATGGAGGGAATGGCCTTTTTATAATGGGAGAATGGAGAGTCGTGCGAGGAGATTACGGCAGGATCTTTGGAAGGCTAAGTATGGAATGAGATCCCGAAAATATCGGAGATAAAATAGGGAGATGTCATTTGAAAAAGAAATCGTGATTATAGGCGATGTGGTAGAGAAGAAGTCTCATGGAGATGGAGTCTCAATGCCATCTCATCTTCACAATGGATGGCGAGGTGAAGCATAAATACGTGAACTCACCGTTATAGGCGAGGTGAGCACTGATGGCAGCCATGGAGCTTGGGCGAGACTGATATAGGTCACGAAAGATTTTGGCGACGTAATTTTTACAGTGGCAAGGAAGTTTTGATAGGATTAGCATGTGGAGAATTTATACCTCATCAGTAGTGATGAGCGAAAGGGTTTACGGGGCGATCACACTCCAACAATTTGAGGGGAAAACGGCATATATTAATATTAAAATATGTTAGATTAGAAATTACAGTAGTTCACACTTAATTTCGTAGTCATTATGAACGTTTTATCTA
>BRYE01000022.1:11729608-11732108 GCA_030159115.1 Actinidia arguta var. hypoleuca
TTTCGTCTATGTTGAGAAATAGTCAATCCTAATCAACCACATGTACAGTTCGAGTCGTGTTATTATGTTGTGTCAAAAATTTTACCCTCAAATAGAGGTGCCACATTGACATGGACCTAAATGTTGACTGACATCATCACTAGACAGAAGGCCACAAAATAAAATCTAAGTGAAAATGCAATGGTATAAAGACTAATTTATCCTTAATTATTTTCTTAATCACCAGACTATCAATGACCATTGTGTTCATTGATAAATTTGGCAACCTTTTTTTCCCCACCACTAACCCCATTGTACTATTTCTTTCTTTGGCTACTCCTTTTTATTTATTTCTTTTTTGGGCTTATGACTACCATGAACTTGAAGAACCCACACACTACGATGATCATAAAAATATAAAAAAATAAAAAGACATCAAATGCTTGTCTTACTTTCCAAAAATAGTCCATAAAAATCTTCTAGATAAAATTCTTCATTTGGAGTCTGATCTAGCAACCTTTTACAGGTTCTCATGCTTAAGCCATCGTTGTTGTCCGCACACAATGGAAACTTGTTTTCAATATCATTTTCTCAACTCCTTCCCCTCATTTTTAGAACCTAGTTTTAAAACAATTTGTTCTTCATAGACTGGCAGCATAAACAATAAATAGAAAAGAAACCTCTAGATGATCTAATAATTTCCTGTGCGTAAAATAAGTCACAATGTAGAATTATTTCGAAGTTCAGTTCGTAGTAATCAGGAAATTCAATTGCCGATGGGTTTCCAATATTGGTGTGATATTTTTATAAAAAAAATTATTAAAATGTCACGGTAATTCTGCAGAAAAATTTCGGGTGCTTATTGGAAACTTTAAAACACTAAAGGAGAACTTGGAAGAAACTCTACAGAAACTATTTGGAAACTCACTGGAATCTTTTTTTCCACGGATATGATTCCTATGAATTACTTTGATAATTTATTTATTTTTTTAAAATATTTGAAGACTTGTCCTGATTGTGGCAAGCCAGTGATGACATTGCTTCGCTTTTAAACATCACAACTAAATTGGCAAAAGACTATTAGAGTCAAGACCCCAATAATATTGTGGGATTGAATGAGAAAGGTATCGTTTTCATACTGCTATTAGACATCCTTTTCTTTTAGTATGCTTATTTTTTTCTTATTCGTGTTCAGATGTCTTTATTTTGTAAACATGATCCATTTTTTTCAAATATACAAGTAAGAAATTATGATTAGAAGATAAACAAAATTTACTAAATACAAAAACTATTTTAAACAATAGCTTAAAAAAAATGAACCCAAACGGAACCTAAGCAAGTTAGATTGGGTTGTGAGTCTTGTGACAAAATATTTATATATTGACGCCCAGTTTGACTAGATAAATCACTTTTGAGCTAATTTAATTATTTAGTTTATGAGTTTTTTAGTTTTTAGTGAAAAAAATTTAATCAAAATTGCAAAATAAAAACAAGGGATAATTTATCAAAAATTTATCAAAATAGTTTCATATACTAAAGTATGCTTTGATATACTAAGGTCCCTCATGAGTTAACTTTTTTTCTTAAGGACATAAAGACCTCAAACACCATTCAGGGACCTGAGCTTTAAGTATCTTTATACTATAATAAAGCTATTTTGAAGATTTTTTTACCAAATTATCCCATAAAAACATCTAATTTGGAACTTATTTAGCTAGCTCAAAAAAACCTAGCCTCTCTAGCATCCTTTCTCTTGGAGACTGTCTCCTCTCTTCAAGCTTCGGCTGGTAGGGATAGTATTTCCCTCCAATCTCTCTCCTTTTATACCGTTCTTTCACTTTCGCCATTGTTACTTTGTGACTATTGTCCATCGGACATGATATCGCTAGATTTGGCTTTTAAGGTATACAAAAAATGAATCTTGGTATTCATAGATAATGGTCAAGAAACGTACGTTTCTGTATAACATTTATAGTGGGTGTACCCCAATATATTAAAATTAAATCTATATTCTTTTTTAATTTTTTTAACCACTTTTTATAATTTAATTCTTGATCCGTAATATTTCTCTAATAACATTCTAGTGTCTTAACAGTGAGGTAATGTGGTAAGCAAATTTTGTCAATGTTGTGAGAAAGTTCGTGCAAGAATCAAGACAGAGGAGCAATAATTTTGCCCCATGAAATAGACCATCAGCCTCGGTGACTTCTAATTGACTGACTTTGGCAACTTGCAAATGTTTTAATTTGTTCTACTTTACATGTGAACCCATACAGATTCACACGTTTGTACATTGGACCAAAGATTTATCTTAATTTTGGCTTTAATCAAACCACATGTAACCACTTTCATCACTCTCTCTTTCTCACTTGTGTTTCCACCAACAACTTGGTTTTATTGCAAATTACACTCTTAAACTATTCACGTTTTTTACTTTATTCTTTTAACTCAAAAAAACTATACACGACACCACCTTCTACACACCAATGCCATTAACGGAAGTTTGTATTGGAACTGACCC
>BRYE01000022.1:11739608-11742108 GCA_030159115.1 Actinidia arguta var. hypoleuca
TTAAATATAAATATGCTAAAACAAACATGATATATATTTTACATTGCAATATTTACTTAAATTAAAGCACTTCATCCCCTTAGGTCTACCCGAAGGTTTAGGCCCGTTAATTACCTAGTATGTATAAGACAAGAAATCGCAAGCAATCACCTATACCTTGGGAACTAGTTGGGACAAAAACGTTCGAATACCCTTGTTACCCCTCAAAAAAGTCCAGTAAGAATTTAATCCTCACAAATACAATTCCCAAAAAGAAGAGAAAACTCTAATGAAGTCCTATGTTCCAAACTTGGCAACTTTACCAGCCGAAGTCAACAAAATATTGAATCTAAGCCATATTTCCTCGGGACAAAAAGAGAAGATGAAATAGGTAGGGATTGGAAAGAGAATTTTGAAGCCTACTTTGTTTGGTAGTTGATTTAAGAATCAGTTTTACAACATATTTTCAGAAATTTGTTAGCTAGACAGTTTTCGTAACTTGTTTTTCTGAAAGTTTTTTGGAAAATAACTATTTTTAAAGAAAATATTAGAACTATCTATAATATAAATCAAAACTCATTTTGAATTCAAAATCTATCTCTCGCTATCTACAGTTAAAATCCATTTAAATTAATCCAACATCTAAGATTTCACCTAAAATTATTTTTTCTCGCCTAAAAATATCACTTCCTTATTAATTGGCTGGAATTAATTTTATTTTAAACACACGGTCAAGATTAATTTTAAAAAACACACCCAAAAAAACACTCTCACTCACCGCACACCACACCACACACCACACTTATCTCTCTCTGTTTACTCTCTCTCACACGGCCCCTAAAGAACTGCTGTGAGGCTCGAGAGATGGGATGTTTGCCCCTCTCTGCACCATCAAATCTCTCTGTATCACGCAACCCCTTTCTCTCTCTCCCTCTTTCTGGTTTGATCTCACGTTATCTATCTCTATATATCTCACGCAACCTCTCCCTATCTCGCACGCCACAAAAATTTGGTTTTGTGAGATTCAAAATGTAAGTTTGAGGCTCAAACACATAGTTTATTGTGAGGCTCAAATCGGCAGCCCAGAGTATTTGGTTTTGATCAATGTTAGGCTTGCAGGTTTGTTGTTGTCTATTTGGTTTTGATCATGGGTTCTTTATTCCTACATTTTGTTGTCTGTTTGGGGATTTGATCATTGGTTTTGTGTATCTATAATATATGGGTTCTGTGTATGATTTTATACTAGAGGATTTGGTTTTGATCATTGGTTTTGTGTACGATTTTATATGAGATTTTATATGGGTTCTGTATATGTGATTTGTTGATGGTGTAGAGAGGTTCTGTATATGTGATTTGTCTATCACTATTAGGGGATCTGATCATTTTATATGGGATTTTATATGATTTCAAAACACGGCCTAGAGTATATGGGTTTTGTGTATTTGATTTGATTTTATACCAGAGTATGATTTTGATCATTTTGTATGCGCAGATATGCGTATGATAGTATAGATTTTCTAGAAATTATGCATTCCAGAAATTTTGAACCATTTGATATTTTCTTTCCTATGTTTATGTTTTTGATTTTTATTTTCTTATTGTTTCTGAGCAGCCAAACGCACCTTGAATTTCTGGGATTTGTTTCTGAGCAACCAAACGCACCATCAAATTGAAAATCATGGGAACAATTGAGATGAGTCTCTCTCTCACTGAGGTTGAATTTTTTTTTTGTGTGGGTCCTATTAATTTTAAGAAAAGGTCTAGCTTTCATGAAATCAAGGCAAAGTTGTTTTGATGAATTCCTACCCTTCACACGGAGGGAAGACGGTGAATTTGTTTATCTGGGTTTGTACCTATGTAGACAGAGAGAATTTGGGTGGATTTTTTTTTAATGTTAGGTTTTACTTTACATTACACTGGTACTCACATCACTAGCGATCACTATTTACATGGATGAGTGCACGATTTTGCACTACACCAATTTTGAGAGTCGAGTGTTTAGAAAATGCATTTTCTAGCCAAGCCCAAGGACCTAATGGTTTTCTAGAAAATGCACTCTATTGATTCCAATGAAATCTGTGTTATATAAGGCTCAATTAAGGCTCCAAAACCGTGCTATATAAGTTGCATTACTAGGAGAAGTTATTGGTTTATTTTGCTCATTCCCAACCACATATACCATATGCATACTAAATCTATAAAACACAATATGAGCACCATCAACACTTGAAAACAATCCATCAGTTGGTTAATCAATTCACAATCCCAATAAAAAACCATAGTTTCCAGAACTAATATGATGGAATAGAAAAGGCAACAAATAATATAAGTGCTCATTTCTGCATCTGCTAACTTCAAATTCCATAGCTATGATTACTGTTTATTAGTTAAGTTTGCCATATTTTATTACATGTTTAGGCATATCTTTCAAGTAATAGCTGGAGAACATATGCACTTAAAAAGGTCTAAAGAATAGAACTGAAAAATCACATGCTTCTTAGGATCATAAGGATTTAATCAG
>BRYE01000022.1:11772108-11774608 GCA_030159115.1 Actinidia arguta var. hypoleuca
TAATTTCAAAGGATGGAATTTCTGTTGACCCACAGAAAATTGAAGGCATTGTGAATGGGCTGCGTCCCACAAATATGACAGAGATCATAAACTTTTTGGGACTCATCGGTTATTATAAATGATTTGTGCAAGATTTCTCACGACTAGCGACACCAATGACGAGGTTGACCCAAAAGCACGTAACGTTCAAGTGGGATGCAGATTGTGAGAATAGTTTTCAAGAATTGAAGAAGCAATTGATATCGGCTCCTATTCTGACCTTGCCAACGGGAACTGGTGGTTAGCGATGCTTCGTTTAAAGGATTTGGATGTGTTTTGATACAAAATGGAAAAGTGATTGCCTATGCCTCACGACAATTGAAGCCTTATGAGAGAAACTACCCAACCCATGATTTGGAGCTTGCATAAGTAATTTTGGCCCTCAAAATCTGGCATCATTATTTCTATGGAGAGTCATGCGAGATCTATACAGACCACAAAAGTCTCAAGTATATTTTTACCCAAAAGGAACTCAACATGCGGCAACGACGTTAGTTGGAACTTATGAAGGACTACGACCTTACGATTCTTTACTACCCAGGTAAAACAAATGTTGTAGAGGATGCACTCAGTCAGAAATCTTTCGGCAACTTGGCGTACATGATCACAACCCAACCAACACTACTAGAAGATTTGAGGAAACTTGATGTTGAGATCGTGTCTCACAATGAAGATGCTATGCTATTTGCTCTAACGGTAGAGCCCACTATCATTGAGATGATCAAGGCAGTACAAATGGATGATAATCGTTTGAGGAAACTCCGTGACAAAGTGGAGGAAGGGAGAGCCACATATTTTTCGTTTGTTGAAGGCATTTTGAGATTGAAGGACAGATTGTGTGTACCACATTCGGTTGAGATCAAGCAATAAATTTTAGAGCATGCCCATAGTTTGAAATTTGCTATTCACCCAGGATATACCAAGATATACCACGATATGAGGGAAATATTTTGGTGGCCAAGCATGAAGAAAGACGTTGCGAAGTATGTAGCACGGTGCATTCATTGTCAGAGAGTGAAAGCAGAACACCAACGACCAGGAGGATTGCTGATTTCTCTTCCCATTCCAAAGTGAAAATGGGAACACATTACGATGGATTTTGTTGTAGGTTTACCGCGTTCGAATAGAGGGAACGATACCATTTGGGTTATTGTCGACCGTCTCACTAAGTCGGCACATTTCTTAGCCATGAAGATCACGCACAAGTTGGATACATTTGCAAACCTATACATAAAGGAAATCATTCGCCTTCATGGAACACCCATGTCTATCGTATCAGATTGTGACCCGAGGTTCATTTCACAATTTTGGAAAAGTTTGCAAGCGGCTATGGGAACTCAATTAAATTTTAGTACTGCTTTTCATCCTCAAACTAACGGACAATCGGAGAGAGCGATTCAGATACTAGAAGCTTTGTTACGGCTATGCATGTTAGACTTCAAGGAAGGTTGGGAAGAGCATCTACCGCCAGTGGAATTTGCATACAACAACAGTTACCAAGCGAGCATTAAAATGGCTCTATTTGAAGCATTGTATGAAAGACGATGTCGATCCCCAATTTGCTGGACTGAAGTTGGAGATGGAAGACTCTTAGATCCTCAAATTGTGCAAGAAACCACAGAGAAGATTGCCTTGATACAATAACGAATTCGTACAATCCAGAGTCATCAAAAGAGCTACGTTGACAAACGCTTGAAAGATTTGGAATTCTTGCAAGGAGATCACGTATTTTTTAAGGTTTCCCCATCTAGGGGTATCATTCATTTTGGAATGAAAGGAAAGCTGAATGCACGCTACATTGGACTGTTTGAAATTTTGGAGAAGATTGGCCCAGTTGTTTATCGCCTTGCCTTGCCACCGGAATTGGCAAATGTTCATAATATTTTTCACGTTTCAATGTTTAAGAAGTATGTCTTCGACCCAAGCCATGTTATTGAACACCAACCGTTAGAGATACGAGAAGATTTGTCGTATGTCAACAACCTGTTCAAATTCTAGAATGACGCGATCAAGTGATTTGCAACAAGGTCATTCCACTTGTGCGAGTTCTATGGCGAAACAATACAACGAAAGAGTCGACATGGGAGAGAGAAGTTGAAATGCTAGAGCGCTATCCTTTTCTATTCAAAATATAAAGTAGATTCTAATGTTTGAGGACAAACTTTTTGTTAGGAGGGAAGAATGTAAAATCTCAAACTTTAAAGATATTTAAATTCTCTTTAAAAAAAAGAGAGAAAGTAAATATATGTATATATATATATATAACATGATATCCACGAAGTGGTAAAATATATGTCATTTATGTAAAATAATGCATATTATGTTCTAATTAATTATTATGATTTTTCTTAATTTTTTGAGAATTTTATAAAAATTTAAATCTGTATACAAAAAGACTTTCTGTTAAAGGGTAACAGACAAATGAACACGTATACTATATGTTGCCCCATGTTGACCAGTG